>JABUQX010016596.1:0-52500 GCA_015478945.1 Trachelipus rathkii | reverse complement strand
TTAAGTCGGCGGCTTATCAGTGAACCTTCGAACGAAATCAATATATTATAAATATATATATATATATATAATATAATATATATATATATATATATCTAATTATATAAATATTATAAATATTATAATATTTATATATATATTTATAGTATATATATCTATATAATATATATATATATATATATATATATATATTATATTAATATATCTTTATATATTTTAAATATATATTATTATATATATTATATTATATATTCATATTATTATATATAATATATTATATATATATAATATATATATATATATAGTATATATATATATATTATATATTATGTATATATATATGCTGACTTTTTAATATTTTTTCGGGTTCACTAACAGCAAGTAAGGCCGCTTGCCTACCTCTGTGCCTAACCCGAAAAGCCGGCCACTGATATATATATATTATATATATATACTTATAATAATTTAGTTTATATATTATATATTATATATAATATATATATATATATATATATATATATATATATATATATATATATATATTAATAGATATAATATATATAATATATATATATATATATATATATATATATTTCATTTGCATTTGCATTTGTATTTGCATTTGCATTTGCATCTACCTAATCCCATGAAAATGTAATCAGAAACAGAAGGCCAACATGAATGAAAAAACAAAAGACAAAAAAGAAAAGAAAAAAAAAACACATACATTCCTTCGTAGAGACCAAAAGAACTCTCCATATATTTTTTAATACATTGAAAATGTCATTTCATATTTTGAGATGTAGATTTCAATTTAGAGTGAAATAAGAAAATTTAAGTAAATCCTGTAAATTGGAATATGTTTCTATCATCATACTTGATGCAGAGATAAAAAGAAACCCTTTCAAAGCAGAAGCTTTTGACTCGTTGTTCTTAAAAAGAGATATCTAAAAAAATTACAATCAGGAAAAGAAATAGTTAATGTGTTTTTGCAAATTTTTTCTAGATAAATATAATAAAAATCTTTACTTGGAGGTACGTAGACAATTGGGCTTAACATGAGACTAAGATTTTTCAAATTAAAGACGTAAAGATTTCCTATTCCATACCCCCCCTGGAGGTTGAAAAAAAGGGGGAGGGGTTTCTGCATTGAAATAAAAAAGATTTTTCAAAAGAAATCAAAGCGACTTCATTATCATATTGAGCACATTAGACACACATCTCCTTTATAGGCGTCTTATTATTACATCTTCATCACGTCTCTCTGGGAATTATTATAAGTTGCAGCATCTATGTCGCAATGCTATGTAAATGCGTTAGTACCATCTGGAACTTCTGTAACGTTATTATTTTATCACTTCTGCGATCTTCTTTATTGCCAGGGCTGTCGAGCTGGAACCGTAGTCGGGAGCCGGATCCGTGGAGTCGCGGATCTTCAAAGTTTTGAGTGAAACCGGAGGAGACATAAAAAGAGACAGCAGAGGATTGATTGCTATAAAATTTTCTAGATTATTGAAACTTCTGATTAATGTTTTCGAAAATAAAGAAGAGATATTTACAAATGACACAAAAAATTCCATAGATAAGGGAAAGAATGTTAACTGAAAACAAAATATTTTTGCCTGTTTTCTTTGTTGATCCACAGTTCATAATCTTTCTCAGAACTGAAGGTCTGATATGAAAAGTTAAGAATGCTCTTTGTGAACTAGGACTTAAATGAATAACACTTTCGAACAGGAATCTGTCAGAGTCAGATAGTTCATCAATTTCAGGTTCTTGTAATAATTTGTCAGACGAAGATGGAGCCAAAATTTAGTTGAGAATTTTATTATTGGAGCACACAGAAAAGCGATTTAAAAAGACAGTCAGTCATTAAAAGATATTCAAACCAAAATTCTTCAAGAAAAAAATATAAAGTAGAATTCCAAAATGCAATAATATATCTACCGAAAATTTAGCAGTTACGGAGGGAATCACTTACTATACAAAAATTTTGCAAGATGCTACTTACACAGATACAGCTTTGCCTCCCACTAAAAGCGCAGTTGTTGAGCGCTTAGTTTTCGGATTTAAAAATAATTGAAATTGGATCTAAGGACATCGTTAAAGGAGGATTTTACTGAAGCAGTTTTATTTATAAGATTTTTTATTTTTATTTTTTTTTTTATTTTTTTTTTTTTTCCTTTTTTTTTTTTTTTTTTTTATAAATAAATTAAAAATTGTTACATATTAAATTCATGCGGTTTATAGTTCAAAGAAGAATTATTTAAAAAGTTTGGAAAAAAGTAAATTTATTTAATTTTAAAATATTTTTGTTTTCTATAAAATATTTACTAAGTTTTTAATCAAAAATCAAATTAAAGGAGTCACTAATGAACCTATTTTTTTTTAATAGTACACATAGTGCGTAACAAAGGAGCATTTTATTGGAGAGCCATCGTCCCGTTTATCTGAGTACTATAATAATAACTATATATATATAAATAAACCGCAAAAAATATAAAAAGAATATACAATGCGCATTGGCGTATACAGCTCAATATATATATAGCATATATTATAATAATAACATAAAAGTCCAATTATAATATACTATAATATATATATATATATATCATCATAAACACACCAATTATAGCTCAAATATATATATATATATATAGAGCAGATATATTAGAATAACTATATAATTTAAAAGACTTGCGCAACCTCACCACGCCACTTGCTGCTTAATTCTAGGAGGGAACGCTCTAGGTAGTTGTGTATATATAGTATTATAGCCTATATGTTAATATATATATATATATATACTTATATTATATTAGGTATATATATATATATATATATATAAGCCTGATATTATATATGATATATACTAGTGATATATATATATAATATAACCATATATATATAGTATATTATTATATATAAATATTATATATAGTATATAATATTATATAATATATACATATATAAATAGTATACATAACTATATAATAATATATATATAATATATATCATTAAATCAGGGTTGGGTTGGCACTAGTACAAGTACTTTTACTTGTAGCTTAAGTACATTTTTTGGTACACAACGCCACCAGTACTTGTACTTTTGCCAATCAAGATCCAGTGACCTAGTAATGCCAATTATTGTACTGAAAACTGTGCCAAGTTAAATGGTGCGCAAAGATTAAACTTTTGTCATCTTTAAATTGCCAATATTTTTTTATTGTATCTATTAATTTTAATTTTTTTTTATAATTAAATACAAAAACTCAATGTATCCCCGCTTTTTCCAACATATCAGCAACAGCTAAAGCAAGTATTATCCTAGCAAAATCCACTTAACAAAATGACCAATTATTCAAAGATACCAACATCTGGTAATATGAATTAACACCATCTTCCTATATTGGTATCTCAAATTTCAACATAATGACAATCAATATATTTGAGCTATAAATAAAACGATAGGGACAAATTAGCAAAGTTCCGGCAAAGCTAACAACTCTATCCAGCACACAAAAAAACATATCAAACACATAGTAAAGGCCCACGTGTTTTAAATGCGCAATTAATCACATAAATTAACAACCAAAAAAAAAATAAAAAAAAACAAAAAAAGATAAATAAAAACAAAACTTAGATTATTTTCGTGAGGGACCACCCGAAAAAAATGTCGGAGGCTCCCCAGAGAAAACACCCTTTACAAAACTAAGACAAAAATGTAACTAACCGATCATATTCGAGATCTTCGGGTTCACCCCGATTAACATAATATTAGGATACAAATATTGCATTACTATACAAATATATTACGTAGACTACGGGAAGCCGCACCGGAGGCCAGCACCGGTGCCGTGTTCCGAATAGCGGGAATACGGAACCGAATCCTACTTACTCATTCCTCCTCTATAACATCTCCAGATTTCAACCTTCTATGATCATTTCTTATTTTTAGAGGAGCGACACACCCCACCCTCCGGTGGGGTTCACGGATACGCAACCTCGGAGACGACGAGAATGACTTATAAGAAGGGTGTATTAACATCAAATTTCGTCCTTCTTTTCAATTTCCAATGTTTGGGCATCAGCCCATACCGTCAATGGTAATAAATTTCACTTTTTACCTCTGTTCGATGTACATCCTTAAAAAGTGTATTCCATAATTTCATCGGTTCTATTCAATTCCAAGGTTTTGGCATAGCTCAAACTATCCTTGAGGCATTGTGGCACTTACTCAGGCTGTACTGAGGATACATTATAAGAAGGATGTATACCAAGTTTCATCGTTCTATCTCAGTATCCAAACTTTGGGGCACAGTCCCAACATCCTATATGCATTGGCGTAGTGTCATTTACCTCAGCTGCACCGATTGATCACCTTATTAACTAATGGTGCCGTACACCAAGTTTCAACCTTCTACGTCAATATCCAATGTTTTGGGGACTAGCATCTCCTCAGGAGGTGTACGACCATTTAACTTCGGATGCAGCGAAATACCTTATATAAGGTGTTCTTAACACAAGTTCGTCCTATATCAATTTGTCTTATGGGTTCACACCACTCGGGGGCTTGTACGGTCAATTTAACCTCTTATGTACTCCGATGCTGATCATTTCTAATAAAGTTATTGGCCAAGTTTCTTCCTTCTACTCAAATCTCAATTTTTTGGGTACCACACCGCCTCTCCTGGTGTGTAACGGCCATTTAACTTCCGGCTGCACGCGATAATACCTTTTATATAAGAGGTGTGTATATACTTAAGTTTCAACCCTTTCTGATCAATATTCAATGTTTGCGGGTCATCACCCTTACGAGTTCATAGTCCACGGTTAACTCTCGTCTGTTCTTTACGAAGTTTCGTCATCCCATAATTTAAGTGGCTGTCAAGGTTTTTTTAGGAGAGTATTGACCATACTTCAAACTTCTTTAGTCCGTTTACAGTGTTATTTTTTGTTTCGGTGCAGTGCAGTAGATGCTGTGCTGTACGAAGTTAATAAATAATCTATCAATAGCTATTAATATTGATATAATTAAATATAATAATAATCTAAAAGATATGTAATAATAATAATAATACATAATATTTATGTGACCTTTGATAAAATAATTTCATTGAATTAACCTTTGAAATATATATATTTTTAATAGACAATAATATATCTTATAATATTATTATTTTTTATTTATATATCTATTATATATGTTATTATTATATATAATTATTATATTACTATATTATATATATATATTATTATATACTTTTATATTCGTTTTTTATATTATGTTTATTATTATATACAATATATTTTTAGATTTTGTTCTTTACAAGGATAAAATTACTTAGATAACTATATCTCCTATATATGTACACTTGCCAATATAGTTATATATTTTTTTTTGTATTATATGATAATACTAGATATATCGTCTCTGTTGGTATTTACTATTCCAATTTTTAATACCGTTCTATAATAAATTATATTTCAGTAGTCATCCCACTTGTGCATTCTTATACATTTCTCAATCTGATTCATGACGGTTTACTGATCATTATTTTTGAATCTCTTTCCCGTTCGTTTTATATTTTTTTAGTAAATTTATAGTAATTCTTTTCATTTTATTTCTTTTTGTGGCTCCCTATTCAGGAAGATTAAGAGTTTTATATCTCTGGTAAAATACTCTTATTAACAATTTTCTGTTATGATGAGAATACTTCAAATCATCGTAACATCTATTATATTGAATTATTCAAATGATTTACATTCTATAAGGTATATAGTACTATTTCTATATTTACTATGATACCCTAGTTATTTATATTATAATATAATTTTTATATATTATATGTATTATATTTATTATATTAATTTATTATCATTTAGGTTTTATTATTATTATGTAGTATATAATATATAATTATAGGTAATATATATACTTCATATAGACATTAATATAGATAATATTTATTTGTATTATATTATTATATACTTATATTTTTTTTTATTTATTATATTATATTACTTAATTTATAGATAATATCTTTATATATTATATTTATTAGTTTGTAATCTATTTGGTTAAATATGTCATCAATACGTTTAATATTATTTATTATATTTTTTTGTATTACATTGTAGATATATGTTATCTAATATATATATATTATAATATTATATTTTATATTGTTTATTATTTTAATTATATTTATTATTATTTTTTTTATATTATTGTTTCTATATTTTATATATTTTTACTATTTTTTTTATTTATTATACTATATATATATATTTTTTATTATATATAGGCTATATTATATGTTTTCTATTTTATATATTTTACTATATTAGTATATATCAATATTTTAATTATCTATTATATTTATTATATTTATATCTTTTCTTTTATATTTATATTTATATATTATTATTATTAATATAATATATATCTATATATCTTATTATTATTCACTCACTATATACTTTATTTTTTTTAGTTACGTTTTACTATAGTATTTTATATATTTATTATATAGTATTTTTTATATATATATATAGTTATTATATTATTATTATAGTATATATTATATTTTATTATATAGTAATTTCATATATTATTATTATCAATAATATATTATTATATTATTTATTATGTATATGTAGTAGTATATTATATTATTATTATATTTTATAATATTTTTTGTTTTTTTTTTTTCCTATCTATATATATATTATATGTTATTATAGTATGTATAATTTATATATATAGTATATATTTTATTATTATATTACTATAATATTGGTTTTTATTATATAAATTATCTAATAGTACATTATATATAATATACTTATATATATCATAGTATATGTAACTTGAAGTATTTATATATTATTTTTTTTTATATTATTTATATATATATTTTGATTTCAGGTGTCCTCTTCCCTCTGAGACATTTAATCATGTAATCTAATATAAAATCTGGAGTTTTTTAATTAACCAATTATTATTATTCTTTTATATATTTCATGGAGACATTTTATTTCCATCGAAATTTAAAATAGAAATAAAAAATAACTCTGAAAAATTAAGAATTTTAAAAGTTGGAAAAGTATCATACTGATAATCGATTCATTTTTTTGAGAATCAGCAAGGACTTCATTCACCTTAACGATGAACTGTAGTCTCAAATATCCGTATTTTTTTTTTTTAACATAATAGATATCAAGCGGTAAATTGGCAAAGAACGATATGAGTAGTGTTCTGTCTGGCCTACTCACGTTTATAGACGGGAAAACCTTCGTCCCTCCTCTGTCCCTCCTTCGGCTCTTCCCCCTCTAAAAATGGATATAAAATGAAGAGACATAACATTATTCTAAAAACGCAAAAATTAAATAGACTAATTTCGCAAACCTTTGTTTTTCTTTTGCTGTGTTCCGTGTAAGGATCGCAGTGGTTCACAGGTCAATCATCACTGTGCTCCTTGTTCCTACTCTAAAGATTAGTATTCAATAATGTAAGTGTTTGTGATATTCAATAAATAATTAGAATTAAAATAATTTTTTAAGTTCAATATAAACATGTTAATCTAAAATTAAATTTTATTTTTTTTCCTGTATCTTTATAAATTTCTTTTAGTTTATCATGTCAACGATTTCTTTTCGGGATGCCTGTGCCCTATTATATATGTATGTAATTTTTATTTTTATTTATCGTATAACTTATTTATATATTATTTTTATGTTATTTATTATTAGATATATATATATATTATTGTATATATATAATTTAGTTGTATATATAATATATTAAGTATATTAGTATATATATTATATATTATTATATTATTGGTGAAATTCTCTAAATGGTCCACATTTGTAATAGAAAAAAAAAAAAAGCAAAGGATTTTTAGTATAATGTTATTAAACAAAAATAAACAAGTTCAGAATGTCAAGTCCTAACTCTTTTTCAATATATAAAATGTTATTAAATTTAAGTAAAGAAGTTGAAATGAAAGTTTATTGCTGAAATTATTACGTCCGTTGCAAGGTTAATTGCAAATGGTAGTCCTTTATATTTCGGTATACCATTTCTAGATTCAGTTAATTTCTGAGCATCATTGGATATCTATTGTGATTTTATCTTAAAATACATGGCGACTTGAATGAAATATCTGAAATGATTTTTCATATTTTATTTATTTTAATTTTATGTATTTTTGTTATTATTTCACCCATTGGCAAAAAAATATTATATAGTATATGTTTATTATATTATATTTATGTTTACTATTATCATAATGTATCGTATGTATTGTATATTCTAGTTTAGTTATATATATTATTATTATATATATTATTTATATATTATTATATATATAGTATATATATATTTAATAATATATATATCTTCTAGACCTAATCCTACCTACATCTAACCTATAACTTAACCTACACCTATTTACTAAATTTTACTTAAATGTTAGTATATATATATTTATTACTAATATATATTATATATAATATATATCATATATATATAATAATATATATAATTATATATATATATGATATAATATATATATAATTATAATGTTTTTGTGGCAATTTTGTTGCCCAAGTTCTCAGTTCGTTTCGAAACACTATCGTATAACGATTTTGCTTTCAGATGATCTCTTAAAGTTGATATATGAGCATCATTAGTATTATATATATAATATATTATATTATTATATATATAGTATATATATTATATATATAATATTATATAATATATTATATTATATCATATTTTTATTATCACTGATAGGTCCATAAATTATTTATTCCATAATATTGGAGTTTACTTTATATAATATATATATAATAAATTATTATTATTTATTATTATTATAACCATTTTTACAAATAATTCTACTCTCTCTATAGAAATTTATTTTTCTATTTTTTACAAATAAAGTTTGGAATATACATATATATATTATATACGTTATAGTTTATATTTATTATACTCTTTTAAATTCTTCTATCTCTTGTAATGTTTTTTGTTCCCTTGTGAATTATAACCATGCCAGGGTCCCAATTAGCTGACACCTTATTAAAAAAACTAATATCATAGCTACCAAAAAACTGAATATATTTTTTGAATTCATGTACATTTGAATGCAAGGATAAAATTTTTTTTTTTTTGAATAATTATAAATGCAATGAATGACGTCTTAAACTTATTTGCTGAATTACATTCCAATGTCCTTGTAATCTAAATCTTTGAAAACTAGAAATACCCATGAAAAAATAAACCGTTTTCTTTATATCTTTTTCAATATTTTAAAAGTACCGTAAATATATTTTCGATAATGATTTTTAACTGTTTTGGAGTTAATTTTTTTAATAAATTAATTCTCAACCACACTCACGTGTATGAGTACGACGTGCGCGTACTCCCCTATTATATCTTGTGCGCTCCATCTATTTATTTAACTAAATTTAAAAAAATATATTTTTTCACATTCCATCGGAAATGTCATAGACGTTAGATATTCTAGATTTTTTTAAATTTTTTACTGATTATTCCTTGAAAAGTCTAATAGAAAATCAATCTCCCCTATTTTATTATATCAGTTAATATTATTATTTTCTTATTCAACATTCCATTTATTTCTTCTTTCATCGTACTTTTATTATTATTTTTCGGTTAATTTCATAATAATGTATTCCGTTTTTTTTGTTAGCCTTATCGGTAGTTCTTTTTATGATACAGGTGTCTCCTGACTCATATATACATCATACTATATATTTATTACTATATAGTATTAAAAATCTTTTATTTTTTAACTTTTAACACAATCTATATCAGATTTGTGTTTTATACTTGATATGAAGTATAATATATATAATATATATAATATATATATATATATATATATATAGTATGTATATTATATATATATATAATCATATATATATATAGTCTATATAATATAATATATATTATTATATAATAATATTTATATACGTTTGATATTATATAATATATATATTATATATAGTATATATTTAAATTATAATAATATATAAATATATTATATAAAATATATATAAAAATATTAATATATATATAATTATATATATATTATATATATAATAATATATATATATATATATATATTATTATATTATAATATTATATATATGGTATATTATATATATAATATATATATATATTATATATACTATATATATATATATATATATATATATTATATATATTATTTATATATATATATATATATTAATATTAGTATATATATATATATATAGTATGAATATATATCTATATATTAATATATATATGGTTGCTTTGTCGCTCTCCTTATATGAGAAGCGGTCGATCCTGAGGTATTTTGGCATCGTAACAGGGCGGGCACACAGACCTGTTAGAGTAAGTGTTTGAAAGTTAAGACTTATGTCCTTTAAGTCCGAGCATTTAAGCACGAGGTGTATTATGTCGTCATTTTTTGTGAGGGACATCTTTGAAAGTGGGAGAAGGGAGCGTTGTGAAATCTATGTTTATATTTCTGAAGGGAACGATGGTGCTCACAGCGAAGACGGGACAGCATTACTCTGGTTTGACGGTCTGATGATTGTTCTATGGGAGATATTTTGTGTTGTTGTGCTTGAAATATGGTGTTGTTTGGGTAGTCAGATATCGTTCTTTGAGACAGTTGAGTGTGGATGCGTTTAGTAATGGAAGTGTCTCGGGTTGAGAGAGAGAGGAAGCGTGTTTATTTGTTTGAATAGTTCAATAGTATACGGCTAGTGTGATTTTTTTATTTCTTGGTCCTGGGGTGCTGTAATGTTTGGTGAATGGGGTGGTCAATTGCGAGTGTTTTGCTGTAAAATAGACAGCCTATCATGTCGAGATGGGCTTTCATTGAAAGAATTTTTATTTCTGTTTGTAAGTGGTGGATGGGAGTAGATGGATGACAACCCGTTATTCTTCTTAAAGTTTTGTTTTGAACGACTTCAAGATTTAGGATGTTGGGCTCAACTGTTATGGAAGCCCAGGTTAGTGATGTATAGTTTAAGATAGGGAAAAGGTATTGTCCATAAACTATGCATAAGGACTCCTTGTGTTAGCAAAATTTTGCTCCGGTTAACGCTTTCATCGCATTTAACTTGTGTGTGGCTCTAGATGAAATGTTGTTTATGTGAGGGATAAGTGCCATGTGAGTATCGAAGGTCAGGTCAAGGATGGTGGGTTGTTTATTAATAGGGAGTCAGATGTTGGAGAGGAGAATTGTTGGATGGGTGTTAGAGTGTTAGACCGTCTTTAAATCAGGTGTAAGTAATGTAATAGAGAATTTTGGATAGAAACTGTCGTTCTGTGTGTTGACATCCGTTGTTTTAAGAGGTGTCATGTGTCGTCATTTGTCTGTGAGGAAAATCTTTGACAGTAGGGGGAGGTAGCGTTATGAAATCTTTGTTTATATTTCTAAAGGAATGGATGGTGCCCAGAGTGAAGACAAGAGAACATCACTCTGGATTGACGGTCGAATGATTGTTCTATGTTAGATATTTTGTGTGTGCGTGCTTGAGGTATGGTGTTGTCTGGGTATTCAGAGATCGTTCTTTGAGCCAATTGAGTGTGGATGTAATTAATAATTAACGAAAGTGTCTGGGGTTGAGAGAGGAAAAGCGTTATTTATATGTTAGAATAGTTCAATAGTAAACAGCTGGTGTGAATTTTTTATTTATTGGTGCCTGGGACTGCTGTAATGTTTGAGGTAGGGGTTGGTGGTCAATTGCGAGGGCTTCATTCTCTAAAATATCCCAGCCTTCGTCTGAGTCTGGAAGGATGCTTCCAAATTTTTGTTTCTGTTTGAAATTGGTCCATGTCACGACCTGCTATTCTTCTAAGAGCTTTGTTTTGGACGACTTCGAGTTTTTTTTTATGTTGGACTCAGATATTATGAGAACCAAAACGGGTGATGCATAATTTAAGATTGGGAAAAGGTGTTGTCTGTAAACTATAGTAAAGGACTCCTTGTGTTGGTCAAAGTTTGTTCTGGTTAGCGTTTTCATCTTATTTAACTTGTGTGTGGCTCTAGAGGAAATGTTGTTTATGTGGGGGATAAGTGTCATGTGAGTATCGAAGGCTAGGCCAAGGATGGTGGGTTGTTTAATAATAGGGAATCTGTTGCTTGAGAGGAGAATTGGTGTATTGGTTTTAAACTGTCTTAAATCAGGTGTAAGCAATGTGATAGAGGAATTTTGGGAAGAGACTGTCATTCTGCGTGTTTACAGCCGCTGTTCTAATTGGTTTATAAATTACTGTAGTTCTTGTCTTCATGTATTTATGGAGTGACTTAGAGTTGTGATTGTGAGGTAGTCAGCATAGTTATTCATTTTTATAGAGTGGAATGTGGGTTGTGGTAGATCGTGTATTGAAAGATTAAAGAGTGTTAGTGACAAAGTGGCGCCCTCAGGGACTCCCATTTTATAAACCATATATTCGAGAGGTAGATATCCGGTCCCAGCAAAAAATTCCTATAGGATCCCATCCATTCCTATCTTAATTAAGATATAAATGAATGGGATCCTATAGGAATTTTTTGCTGGGGTCCTTTTATGACTCCAGCTATGCGACCGGATATTAAATTTGGTATTATTTTCTTGTCCTTGGTGTTTATTTCAGTGTTTGATAATTTTTCAATTAAAATGTGACGTGGGACTATCGAATGTTCTGTTTATGTCTTTTGCTACTAAAAGAGTGCGGGAGGGTGGTAGGTTTTGGTTTAAACTACCGAAGATTTATTGTGTAAGAGCTATAAGTAGTGTGGTGGTGGAGTATTTTTGTCTGGAACCATATTGCAGATCTGACAGGGGGATGAAAGGGGAGATTCTTTTCAGGATTAGCCTTCCGAAAACTTCAGATATTGTACAGAGTAATGAGACAGGTCTGTCTAAACCAGGGCTGTTAGGTCGTTTGTTAGGTTTTGATATGGGGATTATGTAAGCATGTTTCCAGAGAGGTTGGATGTGTTGGTTTTGCTAAGCTGTATTGAATATTTGCGTTAGTACTGCAGTGGCTTTAGATTCGAGAGATTTGAGGTGGATGTTGGGAATTTTATATGGACCTTTATGTTTGTGAGTTTCTGAGGCTTTTGATTGTATTGAGCACCTCAAGCGGAGTGAATGTGGGTGGGGCTTCTTGGTTATTTTTAATATTTTTTATGGTTTAATTGTTGATCTAAAAATTATTTGAATGAGGAATTCTTTGAGAAGAATGTCTAATCAAGATTTCATTGTTTTTTTTTTTTTTTTTTTTTTTTTTTTTTTGGGGGGGAGGGGGGTAAAGGTTTTATTGTTTTGCTTACAGATAACATCTTAGTTGGTGAAGGCTGTGTATGTGAAGTGTGAATTATTTAAATGTTTGGAATATTTTTGTTGAATTCGTTTTGTAGTGTAGTGTAGTGTAGTGTAGTGTAGTGTAGTGTAGTGTATTATGTAGTGTATGAGGTAATTGCAGTTTAGTGAAATGTATTTTCCTCCGTGCCGAATCACAAACTATGTTTCCAGTTTTTATTATATTTTTTATTTATTAAATTGTTTATTCTATTATTAAGATCCATGTTTTGGTTAATTTGGTCTTGAATCGGTTGTCCATTTTGAGGGAGGGAGTTTCTCTATTTTAGTAGAGTGTCTATTTCATCATTTTCATGTAAAAAGTTAGGATTAAAATGTTTGCGGTAACTTTGGGGATGTGATATTGAATCAACAATACGACGTATTGCAGCACCCACAACGGTAAAATAAAATAATACCATACCTTCATTGTTATTAAAGTTCCTGTTTCATTTGGAATGATTGATGGTTTATCCAAAAATGATGTTGCAAAGTTTGTTTGTCTATAGGTGTAATATCTCTAGGTGATAGTGTGTGGACGTTGAACCATGCCGGGTGGTTGGCATTGAAGTCCCCGACCAGTATCAGATTATTATACTGGGTTAGGAATGATTAGTCCGGGACATTACCTTGGGGGCATAATTAAGAGGTGGGGATGGGGGAGGGGATATAAACATTTATCAGGTTATATGTTTTTGGATGATTTTTATTTCAATTGATTGGTATGAGGAGGTTTTATCATGGTTCATTATTTGTTGTGTGTGGTTTGTGGTGTTTCGGAATTGTTTTTGTCAATTTTGTGAACGAGGATAACTACACCATGCCCTTGTGGGGACATATCTTGTCTTAAAATTGTTTAATAAGGGAATTCCAAGAGTCTTTTATCTGGTATAAGATGAATTTCTTGTATTAATTCTATGTGTATGTTGAATTTATTTAAGGTGTGGAGAAGTTAATTATGCTTACTTTTGATATCATTTATATTTAGTTGAAGTATGTTAATAGTTATGTGGGTGAAGAATTTCAATTTCTTTGTGCACTCTCTCTCTCTCTCTCTCTCTCTCTCTCTCTCTCTCTCTTCTTCTCTCTCTTCTCGTCTCTCTCCTCCTCTCTTCTCCTCTCTCCCTCTCTCTCTCTCGTCTCCTCTCTCTCTCTCTCTCATCTCTCTCTACTCTCTCCTCTCTCTCTCTCTCTCTCTCTCTCTCTCTCTCTCTCTCTCTCTATCAGTCTTTGCATTATTGGCAGGATCATGATTTAGAGTATTGGTTGAAGGATTGAAGATTAATAAAATAATTTAATAAAATTTCTGTTCTAGAATTGCCTCTCGTCTTAATCTTTCCGATTCTATTCTCGCTGATCTGGAAAAAATTTCCGGGTGGGGTCGTCTCAACCTTGTGAAATTTAATTCTTTAAAATTTAATAAAACCATAGTTTGCAAATTTCATAAATACGAAGTATGACCTCGATAAAAAGGTCTATTTCATTTTCTGACAAGGATGCTCTCTGGGTCCTGGATTTGATTATATGTCTCCAGCCAATAGGACTAGTTGGAAGGAGCACACCGGTATTTCCCATCCCAAGAACCAAAACGTGTAGCATATAGACTGAAAAATTTGTTGGGCCCTTTCGTGAGGTGAGTAGAGTTAAAGTCTTTTGGGGCGTAGCAATAAGTGTTCCCATCTGTTAACCGTAATCACTGATTGTGAACAAATCTGCCGAACATTGAGAGCACCATGTTTCCGTCTGTGCTCCAACGACGCATACACCAGACTCATCCGAAATGATACTATTTATATTATATACTATAATAATATATATATATAATATATATATAATATATAATATTATAATATATATATATATAATATATATATATATATATATATATTATATATATGTTATATATATATAATATAATATTATATATATATAGTATAATAATATATATATGTATAATATATATATATATATAATATATATATATAGATATATATATAATATATATATTATATTATATATATATATTATATATATTATATATATATATAATATATAATATATATCATATATATTATATACTAGTATAATATATATATATATATATATATATAAATATGATATATTATATATATATATATATATTGACAGCTATCAAATGACAGCATCCCACTTAACGATTAAACATATGAATTGGATCGTATTGCTTTAAACATTCCATAAATATTATATATATATAATATATTATATAGTATAATATATATATATTATATATGTTGTAGAATATTATATATTAATATATATATATATTTATATATAATTATATATATATTTATATATTTTTATCAAGTGTTTAAAGCATAATAAAATTCAATCATATTTTAATTGTTATAGATGGATCCCTGTTTGCATATATAATTATATCATATATATATATACATATATATTATATAGTATATATATAATATATTATTATATATATATATATATATCATATATTCCTAAATAATCAGAATATATATGTATAATTCATTACAATCTTTTCATCTGTGGTGTATTTATAAAGATTGTAATTTGTACCTTTCTTAAAAGGACTCTCTTTTTTTAACCAACAAGCATAAAGCTTAAAGTTGCGAATTTTCTCAGAGACTTTGTTAACACAAATCATAATGATGAAGTATAAAGTTTAAATTCTATAATACCTAACCACCTTAAATAAACCTACTTACTTAACTTACTCACTTAACCTAACTAACCTTACTTAAATATCTAATAAACTATTACACTATTTCTTACAGTCATAGTAAATTTTGTTTTCCCTGTCCACTTGAAATTTTTATTTCTTTCCCACAAAACTTGGAGGGAAGGATCGTACTGAATTCCATATCAATATATAATATGAAGTAGATGCTATAATAATGGTTGATTAAATATCTTGATAAATGTATTTTATATAAATATATAATAATATATTACTATTAATATATATATATTATATATATATAATAATATATATATATATATATCACTAACAACATAATAATATCATATAATAATAATAATAATAATATAATAATAATGAATATACAAATAATATACTAATAATAATAATAATAATCAATAATAATAATAATAATAATAATAATCAATAAATAATAATAAATATACAACAATAACAATAACAATAAACCATACAATTAACAATAACCAAAACATAACAATAACATTAACAAATAACAATAATAATAATAACACTAACAATACAATAAAATACAATAATCAATAACAATAACCAATAAACAATAACAAAAAATAACAATAACAATAAAATAACAATAACAATAACAATAATAATAATAATAATAATACATACTCATAATATATAAATAATAATAATAATAATACACACTAAAACAATATGACAATAAAAACAATAATGACAATAAAAACAATAATGACAATAAAAACAATAATAATAATAATGACAATAATAATAATAATAATAATAATAATAATAATAATAATAATAATAATAATAATAATAATAATAATAATAACAAATAAAATAATAATAATAATAATAATAAGATATATAATAATGAATTAATAATAATAATAAATAATATTAAATAATAATAGATAATAATAATAACAAAATAATATAATAATAATAAATAATAATAAATAATATAATAATGAATATAATAATAATAATTAATATAATAATTAATAATACATAATATTTTATTTACATATAATATAACACCACAAAAAAAAAAGGGGGGAAAAAAGTAAGAGTAAGTATATCTATATTTTTAGAGAATAAGGAATAAAAGAGAATAAAATATTAAATGCATTTCCAATTCTTCAAATGATTCTCAAAACATGCGATATTTATTAAGTAAATTGTTGAGCTCTGAAAGATGAGTGACCATTAAGATGGATGAAGGAATACAAGAGAGGAAAAGACAAATGGAAATATAAATTATATAAATGAAAAGAATAAATAAGCTGGAACCAGTGACCAGTAAAATGATTTAACAAAATACATTAATACCCTTAAATCATCTCAAAACTTTACCTATTTCCTGTATTTGTATACTTCTCTCCTTATATATATATATATATATATATTTAATATATAATATATAAATATATATATATATATACTGATATATATATATATATATATATTATTAATAATTATTATAATATATATATATATATATATAATATATATATATATATAATCATATATATATATATATTATCTATACAGAGCTCGTTCTCAAGTAGCGCTCGCTCGAAGCGGGATGCGTTTAACAACATTACCGAACCGCCATCCAGTAATTGTATACTGTATTGTATATGTTAATATATAACTATAGACATTACCGTGCTATAGATTAAACACTATTACTTTCTTTTTTATTTAATTGTGAACAATTGAGAATAATTTGAGTACAAATAATATTCAAATGCAAATAATCCAATATCATACTTTAACCATCTCTTGTATTTCTACATTTTTATTGCTTCTGTTTCTTTTTTTGTTTACTTTTTTTTTGGGGTATTTTTTTTGTTTTCCTGTTTTGGGGTGGGTTGGTTTGCGAGATATATAATCCGTTATTAATAACTATTTCGACTTTATATTATATTTTTAATATTTTATATTTATATATTATTTATATACATATTTATAATTATATATTATTATTATATACATTTATATATATATATATTAATATTACTCTTTACTCTCCTTTATAACTATCGTTTTATATGTATATAATATATAAATATATATATATATATATATATTATATCACCTCTATTCTCATTCCATTTTAAACTCAAACAAAAGTGTCGAGATCTTTCAAATCATTCAAAATCCTGCATAATTAAAACGACCGGATGGAAAACTAAAAAGATCTCAATGTTATTAACAATATATATTTTACTAATAAAAGTTACAAAACTGCAAATATTAGCAAATGCTTGATATGATCTCCATCATCACAGACTTGCGCGAACAAGGACTGGTGCACACTCTCAGAAACCAATTTAACTGATGCGAATGGCTGTTCAGGCGTCGACGATGCATTTATGAAGTTTCTTTGCATTTGGAATGTCAGTGGAATACACCAAGTCTTTGGAGTATCCTCAGATATAAAAATTCAATGACGTGAGGTCAGGCCTATGTAGAGTAAATGTGTAGTAGTCCTATCAAGCATAAACCATATGGATGCTATTATTGCCAGGGACATATCTTCAAGTAGGTCGAGTAGTGTGCGAACAAGAAACTATCTGTAGACATGTCCTGTAATCCATTATGGTAAAACATAGAACAGTCACCAACGATTCAAGCCCATACGTTGATTCTAAACTGCTTTAGGTTTCAAGCCTCTATCGTTCCATTTGTATCTTCCTTAGCCCAAAGATGCCGGTATGGAATTTCACAGTACTTTATCGTCCAAATGTTGCCTAAAACGTAAAGAGTGCTGAGAAGATAAACATTGGATTGGCAGCCTGCTGAAGCATTCAGCGGCAAAACATGACCTGGGATGGATAATCATCAACTGACAGATCCACTACACGTTGAAAGTGATACTGATATAGGCGGTGGTCATCAAGCATCATTCATGTGGTGCTCAGACTTACAGGAAATGCTGCAGCCAATTGTCATTGGCTGGTACCAGGGTCGTCAGCAGCATGCTGTAATATAAGAGCTACTCTAAGTCTACCACGGTCAACGGCTAGTAGTCCGCAGCTCGTCGGAATACTGGTGTAAATATTTAATGTTCTGCTCCGTCTGTCAGAAACGTTCTCCGATACAGCAGCGAAGCCTTGCACCCACTGTCATTAACGTTGCCGTACATATAGATCATGTCAGCCTGTTCACCACAGGAGTATCCAGACATGGTTGGAACCCACGATGAACTGACATGTTGTACAAGACAGACGAACAAAGAAAGAGTTATCTGTAAAAAAAGAGGTATCTTTGGAAAAGTGTTCAACGGATGATAACTTGACCTAAGTAAGGAACATGACTGACACTATGTTCACTAGGCAATTTGTAATGAAAGTAACATAGATATTGAGAATCATAGTGATAGTTCAAGAAACTGTATCTAAATCGTTTTCACCCTAAGAAGTTTTCTTTGTGATGTTAACCATAACGTTTTCTTTTTCCTTTTATTTTTACTATATTTATTATATTTATTTTAAAATTCATCAAGCCCATAAAGCCATTTATGCTAAAACTTGAATCTCCCTGAGAGATATCAAGAATACAACGGAAAGAAAGGGAATTATATAATTTTTTATTTAATTTGCACACAGTTCCATAAGGTCATCAAACCTTATTTACCATTATCTTTAACTAGTAGCTGACTTGATAACACTATAACGTCATCTAACCTTAAAATTCATCGAGATGTGTAATATACATTGCCCAATGCGTCCATTTTATTCCTCAGGGCAGACACATACGATGTGTAAGAAGTAACCGAAGTGTTGGAAGTTTTTTTTTTATATTTTAATGTTTAATTTTCATGTTAGTGTTTAACTTATCTTTTTATATTCATAAAATTTATTTCATTATTTTAAAATATATTTCTAATAATAAATTTTTCATTTCCTTATAAATTGATTTCACACATTTGAGCATTTATTTTTCATTTATTTATTTATTTATTTATTTATTTATTTATTTATTTTTTGCATATCACTCTTTTTAGCTTTGGTAAATTATATCTACTTGCCACATATTTCCCAATTATTTCCAACTATATTCATTTTAGTTTATTATTTTTTACATGCTATTTTTGTCTGTAATCTTATCTCCCTCTCCTACAACGGGTGGCTTATGTGACATTGCATATGATCTGGTCAAAGTCATGACGTCACTTCACTGACTATTGATCTTATGACCCACTAATCAGGCAACTCATCATCTGTCACACATTATACTTTGTTGTCAGCACAAAGATGCTTTTTTTTTATCTTTTCTGTCTTTCAAACCTATAATATTATTGATATTTTTTTGTTTTTAACTAAAATATTTTACATTTTAATATTCCAACTTACCTAATTTTTTGTAATTCCTATTATCACGTAATAACCCTCACACTATGTCTGGTATGGATACGTTTTCATTTAAGGAAACCGATATTTCAACTTAAACTAACGACGTTTCTGTTGTATCGTGTGCCATAAATTGGACTACATGTTTCTACGGAGATGCATTACGAACATGAATCCTAACTGATATGCGAATATACATATATTTTTTGATGATTCAAATTTTAGCTAATTTCCCCGACCTTCCAACAACTTCCACTCATTTTTAACTTTACTTTTACATTTTAAGTTACAAAATATAACTTTTATCTTTATTTAAGCAAACAAATTTATTTTTTTCTCAGAATAATTAATATATTTTGTTTATCACAATCCTTATTAAAATGTGGAACGGCATTGTAAAATTAGTAGCGGTTCCACGTACATACAGCACACCTCAAGATAAAGTATCAAGATTAAGTAACTTTCAGAATAGTAATTATTCTATTTTCTATATTTTTGTTTTTCTCTATTTTCCTATACTAATGACCACAAATATCTTAATCTACATACACCGATAAAATAAACCTCTATAATGGACAGGTCACGATAGGCCTAGCAAGCCAGTGGTTTAAAAAAAATATATTGCTCGTGAAACCACACAATCAGTCATTGGTTGCACTTTAACTTCTGGAGGATGAAGCGAAGTGAAGTGGAAGGGATAGTTATTATAGTTATTATTATGGATGGTTACAGGGACGACCAAATTATTTATGAATGTGATTTGTCAAGATCATGAGCGCATTTATGTCGCATTAACCAACGGTTTTACAAAGCATGAACACATATATACTCACAGACAAGCATGCGAATGACAAGCTCTATACAGAAATAAACCTTTAAAGTAGGTATTTAATAGGAAAAATAATTACATACAAAAACTGATTAACCAATAAAACCTTACTTATAAGTATTGTAAAAGATAAATATTTATATAATCTTACATTATTACTTTTTTTCAATCTATTTAAATAGTTATCTATTATATCTTTCAATGTAATTATTATACAGTTATTACGTTCATCAAAATGAAAAAAGGAATACATAACGTCGCAACAAAGGGAATCAAGATATATTTAAAAATATATCTAAAATATAATTAAAGATATATCTAAAATATAATTAAAGATATATCTAATATATATATAAAGATATATCTAAAATATATTTAAAGAGTTCACGTTCTAACACAGAATTATTATTACTGAAATCAATTACAGCATGATAGATAGCTATTCTGAAATAATTTCATGTCTATTCATTCACTCAAATTTAACCAAATTTCTCAGAACGGTTGTGAACGTTACGACCCAAATAGTTAAACAGGCCAATGATTCATTTGACTGGATAATAATCCCATCACATCCCAATAATTTACACCTATAAATTCAATCTTTTCAGAATCTTGACCTTGTTTTAATACCCCAAACAATCATTATCTTGGGATCATTCTGTGTTAACAAACAATACATCGTTGTCCTCACTTACGGAATAACGATTTATCGACACATCTATAAATGGCCTCAAGAACTATATATCTGTTTCCAACCAACTGAAAATGTAATCAATGAGAATCTCCTCATGTGTATGGCTTGTCAGAATGAATTGATCTCAAAGTTATTTAAAAGTATAAACAGAATATATATATATAATATATATAATATATATTATAAGTAGTTTTAATATAAATGAATAGTAGATATAATAAACAATAATATGTTATATATTATATTGACGTAGAATTTCAGATCTTAAATCATTAATTACCTGTGAGATTTGTAATACAACTATTGAAAATTTAAAAATTTATTATATTAATAAATAATTGAATCGCACCTTGAACGAGGGGGAGAGAGAAGGAATTATATTTTGTTTTTATTTTCTATATAAAGGGTCAATTCTTGATTTTCTCTTTCCATGCATGTCTTATTTGATACGCCTTATTTTTGATTTTCTTCTACAATACGATTTTAATAATAGTATGTAACGATACAACGCGAAATATTTATTGTTGCGAAGAATCAAAAAGCTTTTTTGAAGACTTCGACTTATGCGTGTTAGTTGATTATTATTTAAATGTAGAATTTTATTGACAAATCTCATGTTATAAATCTAAAATAATAAGTGGAAATATAATATTAATTATTTTTTAATAAAAGCAGTTAAGTTTTAAAAAGTTATAGTATATTTAATTTTTAGCACACACACACAAACTGAATACATATAGAATACGATTAAAAAAATAAATTTTAGAATAAAAAATGAATAACAAATAATATAAAATTATACTTTAATAAAAGTATAATACATATAATAAAAAAAACAATTAACAAAATAAAAAAAATAAAGAGAAAGTAAAAAGAAGGCCCGTTTCGCATGAGCAGCTGGCAATGGGCCTATTCGAGACTTCCCATCAATTTGGTAAAAAAGACCCAATGACTGATTCATTGAGCATGACATATGTCTAAAATGCTTCCACTGATTCAAAAAACAACCCTAAGCTATCCTCTTCAAACTAAAAAAATTAACATAGTTTCCAACCTAATATACTTTTATAGTATTTCAATAAATTGGACCAATCTGAGTAAAGAGCTAATAGACTGACCATTATATCACTAGCTAAAACAAAATATATATAACTGTGAATTAGGCGCCAGCATAATTCTGGCATTAAATTTTCAATTATTTAACCCTAGGTTGCACCTGCTGATTCTGGTGTGGTTCTCTAAACACATTATTGTATAAAATAAAAGATGGGATATATATAGTTTATGACAACATGAAACTTTTATATAAGCAACACTAAGAATTTATAGGAACTACGATTAAAATAATACCAATTGAGTCAGTTTTGGAAAATTAAAAAAAAAAATTATATTAAAAAACATTCATAATATATAAAGTTTTACTTTAATTTTTTATTCCTATCGAAGGTTAAATAACCTAAAATACAAAAACTAACAAAAAAAATAAAATTAATAATAAAAAAAAATCAAAAAAAAATCATGATTTTTAAAAAAAAATCAACGCAAAAAAAATAAATCATAGTTTTTTGATTTTTTTCGTGTCCTTCCCTTTATCTTAGAAGGGCTTAATATATGTTTTATGAAAGCCATTCGTAAAAAAGGAATGTATAATGTGACTTATTTACTGGACCCTCAGCTTAGACGTTGCGTCTTTTAGAACCAACCGGTGTTGCCACGATGACGTCACGTGATGACGTAACTTGGAGCCGGAAGAGTTGATCTACCCAAAACGACGTGCGCGACACGTTTATATGCAGACACTACACACAACACATCCCGATTAAATGCGAATACGATTCGATAATTCAGAATTAATATTGTCTCGTTTAAGAATAGTTACTTTATGCCGTAGCCATTAGGCAACGAGAGATGCCATTAATCAGTTGCAACCTTTAGACCTTATAGAATTGGCGCTAACACACATCATCACAACACTTTTAATTGATGGGTTTCATTTGAAACTAGAAAAAAGATAGAGTCGTAAAGATATTTTCCACATACTACGCATTTAAATTAATAAGAAATAGAATTTAGCCATTGATATGTTTGCGTGGATAGTATGCATAAATAAGGAAAGACAAGTAAGTGAAAATAAATTCTTAGAGGAAGCGTTGAGACGAAGCCCCGTACGCAAACTCGTTTCACAAATTTGTTAGTTTTAAAAGTTATTAATGACAAGAGCAAAATTTCTGGTTTAGGTTCTATACATTGGAAAGTATGAGATCAAACATCCCCAAAAAACAAAGAGAAGGAAAAGAGACTAAAAAAAAAATATATAGAAAGTAAGTATAAATATACGAAAGAAGAAAAGTAAAAATAGAAAAAAAAGAAAAAAACAAAAATGAAAAAAAAAAAGAAAAAAAAAAATAGTTAATGAAATGACGTCGTTGATAGACAAATTGAATGAAGCTAAAACCAGACCTAAGAAAACAAATAAAATATGAGCTATAGGAAAACTAAGAAGAGAAAAAAGAGAAAAGAAAACAGTCTCATTTACAAACATTAAGACAATACGAAACAACAAACAAAAAAAGGACAAAAAAGGAAAAAAAAAAAAAAAAGGATTAAAAAAAAATATATATTAAAATTGTAGAATGAATATAAAAATAAAAAAAACATAGAAATCCAGTTTAAGGAAATATCAGAAAAATGTAGTTTGAAGTAAAAAACAAAAAAGAAGGGAAAAAAATGAAGAAGAAAAGTATCAAAAAATGAGAGAGAGAGAGAGAAGAAACAGGGGAAGCAATACAATAGATGACAAAAAAAGAGATAAAGAGCTCAGAGAAGAAAAAATATACAGACAGAAAATCTTCAGGCAGGAAAAGAAAAGAAAAAGAAAAAGAGGAAAAGAAGAAGAGAAAAAAAGAGAAAGGAGAGAAAAGAGGGAAGGAAAAAAGTAAAGGAGAAAGGAAAGGAAAAAAGTAAAAAAGAAGGAAAAAAAAAAAAAAAAAGAAGAAAAAAAATAAAAAAAAAAAAAACAAAAAAAAAAAAAAAAAAAAAAAAAAAAAAAAAAAAAAAAGAAAAAAAAAGGAAAGGAGAAAGAAAAAAGAAAAAAAAAGAAAAAAAAAAAAAAAAAAAAAAAAAAAAAAAAAAAAAAAAAAAAAAAAAAAAAAAAAAAAAAAAAAAAAAAAAAAAAAAAAAAAAAAAAAAAAAAAAAAAAAACTATCAATAATAAATATTCAATTATAATTTTTTTAAAAAATAAAATTAAAAGGAAAATCTACTATATTAAAAATTCTTAATCGAGGTATCGCAAAGTAGGTAGCAACTGAACTGCAGAAGGAAGGAAATAAGGTGCTATCCACACTCAGAGAATAGCATCCAGAGAGAACAGTAAAAAAACATCCTTAGAATCAATTAGGATGTTGCAAGATGTATAGCATTAAAGCTAATTCTTAATTCTATCAAAAAGGAAAATGACTCTGTAAAAATAAGATTCGAGTAATTAAAAATTAAAAAGAATTACTTAATTAATTAAAACGCGAGAAAATTAACTATAGACATTAAGGCTAATTTTAATTCAAAATTAAAGTCACGAAAAACAAAAAAAATTAAATGAAATTAAAGTAAAGTAATTCTGAGTAATGGTAATTTTATAATTATTTTTAAAAGTAATTCTGAGTAATGGGTTAAACTTTATAATTAAAGAAGCCAATTCTTACAAGAAGTCTATTTTATTATAAACATAACAACAATTTCTAATTGACATTATTAGAGAATTTTTTAAATACATTATAAAGTGTTTTATAGATGTTTTGTGATAAAAGTGTTTAGTGGATTATTATAGCAATAAGGACTTGAATTTTTTTAATTAAAAGATTAAAGTCAAAAACAAAAAAATAAAATGAAATATTGGAAACAAGTTTCTGAGAGAATCGGTTAACTATTATTAAATTAAAAAGAGTAATTAGGCTGAGAAAGAAAAATGACCACTATAATATAAAAGTAATCTGATTAAGCCGAAGGCCATTTATAAACAAAACAACAAAATTTCTAAACTAAATTTTTAGATTTTTTATAGAGATTTTTCTTTAAATAGAAAAATTAATTTAAGAAATAAAAAATAAGATGGATTATGATAATTAAAGTCTTCAAAAAAAAAAAAAAACAAAAAAAAAAAAAAAAAAAAAAAAAAAAAAAAAAAAAAAAAAAAAAAAAAAAAAAAAAAAAAAAAAAAAGAAAAGAGCCTTTTTTCATATTTTTAGTACAGTTTTAATTTTATGAGTTAACCAATAATTGGACCCTAGCGGGTAAAAAAAGAGAAAATATTGCGAATGAAACTGAAATAAAATGAATGGAGATAATAAATATAATACGAAACTTGAAATAAGACCCAGAAGAAAATTGCTATATGACTTAACCTCTAAAATCAAATCACATAACATGTTACATAATGATGGTTTCGATAAGTATAAATAATAAAAAATCTAAGAAAAAAAAAGGTTCTCTTGATAAGATAGAAAATATAATCTACTAAACATGGTATGTAAAAAATATACAAACAAAAAACAAAAAAAATAACTAGTAAAACTGTAGTATTTTGGTATTTCAATCAGAATACATTTATAGAAGCTAATTACCCCAAAAGTAAAGAGTGTTTTTATTTTTTAGGACTGGGGTTTAAAACTGTGTTTACGTTTCTGGATATACAGAATATTAGAGAGAATATAAAAATATTTATTTTCCATACAAATTTACTAATTAATGTTCTTGAAGTTAATTAGTATAGCTCTACTCGGTGAGTTCTAACTACACAAATTAAATGAGTTCGTTGGTAAACTTGATGGTATGAATCCTAAAAATTTATTCTTCTTTTTTGTAAGCACCCTGAAGTGACAGTCTTCGGCTTTGCCACAAGATTACTAATGAGGTCTATTTGAAGCAATCTTCCAATCAAATGTTCTTTTTAAATTTCCTGATGTATTTATGGAAAATATATTACTGTATTAGTGTTGTGTTCAACTATCTATCTTATCTTCCAAAAAGTTTTCAGAAGGTGCTGAACCTGCCCAAAATTCAACCTAGTCCTTCTGTCTCACACACCGTCTAGATGCGAGGGGCATTTATAGGTTTTCAATTGAAAAGAAAGTGTCAACTGTGCCATCATATACTGGTCTTTGGTATGGCTGTTCGGCCCGCTGTGTTGCCTGGAAGTCCTGGCTAAATTGTCAAAAATTTTTATTTACAATAAAGAGCTGAATAAAGATAATGGAGTAAATCGGATGATTGGATAATGTTATTTACTAGGAGAAAATATCAATATTATTCTTGATATATCTTCTTTCAACCTAACTGGTGTTTTCTATTTATAAATTCTAAAATGATGTAGAAATACAGCGCAATAAAATAAAACTGTTTTCTATCAATTTATCCATGTTAGGATCACATGTTTTTTATGTCATATGTTCTATCCGAATAATTATTTTCAAAGAACCAATTTCAAGTGTTCTTTGATATGAGTTTTGTAAATAGAAAACTTATTAATTTAACTTAATTTTAATTAACTTATTTACAATAGACTATGTGTTTCTTATTTTCTATAAGAAAGCACTTTTATATCAGGTAATTGGTGGAATTTATTGAGAATCATATGGAGAATTGCTATTTTCAAATCTTCAATTTTCAGTTACTCAATTTTTCTCTTCTCAATATTTTCATTTTTTCCCATCAAAACTTTCAAGTTTCTAATTTTAAATTTACAAGTCTTCACTACCTCAGTTTATCAAATCCCTTATTTACAATTTTTACAGTTCTGAGGTAGGCTTTATGTACATTTTTGGTCAAAACCAAATATTTTTGTTACAGTTTTTAGGCTTTTCGTCCTATCAAGAGAATTTCTAGGACTAAAAAAAAACAGGATTATATTTTTCTAGAATTGAATTTTATGCAAAAAATAACTATAATTTTTTAAAAGATATAAAAATTCTTCTGTATCTAGTTTCTTGTCAAATAAAATTGTATTGATGGATTATTAATTGTATAATCATCATTATCATTTTATTTTACTAGGAAATTGAGAAAGGAACAGCAAGACTCTTTTCATTGGCCTTTTTATTATGACTGTCTCTTTTAACATCCTTTAACGTTTTTAGACACAAATTTAAAGTTTTTTGTTTTGTTTTTTCTGTTTGTGTGAATCAATTTGTTCTTCTCTAGAACAAAATTGAAGTTTTATGTTCTGTTTGCGAATATCATATTTAATTTGTGTCAGGATAATCTGATTGTTCTCTTTTGTAGTATCTTTTCTAAGTTTAAGAATCTTGTGATTATCTGTTTGATAACATATGTTAGTATAGGTATTGCCAACATATGTTGGAATTTGTTTTTTTCAGCATCTGTTGCTATCTGTTCGATGAAATATGTTCGAGACATATGTTAGTATGTTTCTACAATGTTTCTTTTAAAGTCTTCACTTAAAATATATGAATTTTCTATTATATTTTCCTGCTAATTTTCTGTAAAATATGTATTTTTATATTTTCTAGAGTAAAAACATATAATTTTCAATGTGTTTCTGTAGGATTATGGAACTATATATATTTATAGTGTTATTTATATTTTCTGATAAATTATATAGAATTTATGATACACTTAACAACTATTTAAATAAATAGAAGATTTTAATTTTCTCTTAAATGCATGTTGTGCTGACGGTTCTTACGAAATCCAGTTTTTCATTATTAGTTCTCTTAAATTTCTAAGTGTACTGAGAGAAGGAAGGCATTCCACAGGAAATTTAAAAAACTTTACAGTTAAAATGTGCTTTTCGGTTTTCATGTATTTTCCAACAGCTATTAGATTCTTGAAGGTTTATAGTGTAAACAAAATTCAAGTGATTCAACAGAAAACCATTTCCTTGTCAGAGAGTAGTTCCTCCAGGTTGATGTTTCGTATGTATGTTATTTTCATATTTTGGGGGTTAGCTAACCTTCACACATATTTTTCGTATATCTTAGGAGTATGAAAGGGGAGTGATTGCAATGCATTCAAGTTGGTGGAGGAAATAGAAAACACAAGATCTCAGTAGTGTATCTGTGCATTCTAAAACCACAATCTGCATGCCCTCAAGTCACATATGTAGAAACAAATGACACATGGACACGGACTAGGTTGGCTCTATTAAAATCAGAAGGTTCCAAGAATCTCAAGCTAGTTAACTAGAAAATGTGAGGTATATGCCAAGAGTTAAGATAAGCCTTCTAATATGTGACGTGAATTATCAATTTTCCAAAAATATCATGTATATTTAAAGTTTCTTCTTCAAGATAGAAGAGAGAATGTTCACATGAGAGAGCTAGAGATCATGATAAACCAATTGATGTATCCTAAGAAACGAGGGACTATTGTGCGATCTATATGAAACACTTAGGTGCAACTATGTCTTTCGATGTTATCTTTTTCGCTAGGCAATATTATAGTGTGTACGATAGGTGCTTATCTCAAAGGTAGTAACCAACGGGTGTATTCCTTGTTAAAATCTTTATTGTAGATTTACAATTCCTGAATAGTACTTAGACATTCTTTGTAAATAAATCGGCTATCAGCTATACCGGTACGATCTCTTCAAGTAGAGTCCCTATGAGAATTCTGCCGACTGGTTATTACCGAATTTCTGAATAATATTACAAGTACAGATTTTTACTTGTACCTCTTTTTAGACACAATGCAGCACTTCGCAAATGATTATACATTGTATGTTGTGTCGAGACAGAAATTAATAGAAGTTTTATGTATACCATATGTTGGTCCAAAATATTATCACAACGTGACGTGGTACACTTTAACTAAAACTTTTTTTCTGGCTGAGTATACTAACTATAATACAAGTTACAACCCCTTTTTCGTGATTCAGTATTAGTCTAATTATATCTACCCCACTCATATAGTATCTGTGGTGAAGGCTGTATAAACCTCCTTAATCAGGGATAGGCCCCTGCACAATTATACGCGTACCATTTAACTTGATTTCTATATTGATCTGTATCACAAATTCCAAATTATAAAAGCTCACAATTTCATAGTTTATAAATTTTCACTATAGACGCAATCACGCTCTAGCAACACAGAAACCTTGTTATGTATTAAATTTGTGCGACTGCGGAAAAAAAATCATCACAACTATTGATTAATTTATAATTCATATTGAATAAAATAACTGAATAAAAATGACTAAGAATGTCAATTAATTAAGTTCTTGAAAGCTTATCCAATATATCAGAGTACTTACCACTAATTCTAAAGAGCGGATGAGTCCAAATATCTTTTCTAGATAGCGTTGTATTCCTTGGTACTCCCGACTATATCATAAAAGATGTACTAGCACATCTATATATCTTGGCGAGTGGTGTTAATTTCAGATATGTTGTATATCTTTATGACATATGTTTCATCACGAATATCTGCTTTGTCGTATTTAGTTAATAGGACTCTATACTTGATAATCTTTCAAATAACTAAACAAATCACTATCTCTAACATCCTCGTTACATAAATTTGAATCACCCTTACGAGTCTTCATAACAAAAATGTCTTTTTAAAACCCTACGGTTTTCATTTTCACTTTTTGAAAACTCTGATAGAGTTGATAAGTTTAACTGAATCAAAAATTCTCAATTTTATCATTCTTTTACTTTTTTATTCAAGTTTTAACTTAGCATGAAAGGTTTTGAGTAAAAGCAATTTATATCCAGCTAAACTAAAACGACATTTTCTGCAAAAATAGTTTCTTTTTGCAATCTAACATTGTCTTCACTAAATACGAGAGAGAGTGAACAAGGACACAAGCGATGCTTTATAATACAACTATTTGCACATTATTAGAGCCCCAGTATTTACACTGTCATTATCAGTGCACCTTGTTTCCTTAAACACATTTGATGGGTAAAATAGCGTTTAAGCTGTTATGATGTCTATCCAAAGAAATATGTCTCATCTGGCCATTACTTAACTATTATGTTATACATGATAATATGCTCAAAATTCACCTATTTGCATAGCTTCTCGCTTCTATCAAACGAGTTCGTCACACACATCGCTTTCTTTCGGCCTTAGGTATGTTGATTTATATAGTTCTCCTCCAAACTCTCGTGATAGAAAACACTTTTCAATTGATTCGACTCGTGTGTGCAATAATGTCTACTGAGAATAAAATATTATCATCCCAAATGGATCGTAGCTTTGATATCGCTTAAAATTTTCTTCGATGTATCTGCACGACATATTATTGTGAATGCTATGAACTCAGAAACTGCAGGTCTTTGCAAAGAATACCAAGTTACATGTTCACAATTACGTATCCAGCAATATTACGCTTGTATCGATACGCTAATCCAATCACTTGTATTTTCAATTAATAACTTCATTTTTTCTTATAACATGTCAAAAAATTGCTAACACATTATATCTTAAAATATGGTACCCAACAATAGATAATACACTGCTCATCATAAATATTTGTCTATCTCCATACCACAACTGTTCTATCTCCAAAGTTCTCTATTTTATATAATGTGCTAGCACCAAGTAATATAAGATCATTGTGCGAAAATATTCTCCAGATTTAACTGACTATTATTCTCAATGCGTGTCATTCACGCAATCTATCGATGACACTCTAGAGCTACTGTCACATAGCGTACTTCTCCCATTATTAGATTAATATCTGCATATATTGACATTGTAGACAATTCTAGCTTTCACTTTTATCTTATAGAACTTGCCGTGTGTCCAATCAAAAATATTAATCATCTTTACCAGGCAGTTATGTATAACCTCTTTTCCTTTTGTACCAATTCTAGAGAGATATATTTATCTCTGAAAACACACTCACATTTAATCTTCCGTTATAGTATTTGTGCTTGATTGCCCATTAACAATATTGCTCTTTCACTGTAATATCCTATCGATAGCGTGAATCACTGGGAGCATATCTTTCACTTTCCGATTTTCACGTTCGCATAACACAACGATCTCACATGCTTAGAAATCTCTTCTTATCTCTAGAAGCAAAAATTTTAATTATCAGCAGTATCTTATTAATTGCGCGGTATTACAATAACTCATTGGATATTTACACTCAACTTTTACGATATCACCAACATAATATATTTACAGTTTAAAAATGAGCCACGTATTATATTATCTTAACTAATGACACAGTATACAACTCGGTCTATGTCTGCCTTATCTGCGATACACTGAGAGACAGGAACATATTCTCTCTGAAGTTAAATGTTCTGCGCTATTTCTCTACTGTGTCACTCTGCGAGATAAGAAATTATGCAAGACCATTGTTCTTCAATTGAATTACGTTCACTAGTGAAATTATACTTTCTATTACGAACTTACTCAAAGCAGAACTATAAATCTATCATTTATAGGGAACACTCAATTACATACTAAGAGAGCATTAATACTTGCGCTATGTTGTCACTATATACATCGGTAAGCGTCTGTTATAACAGATTGTAAGTTACATGATCCTTCTGATCAGAGAACGGATATAATTTCCATATGATATTTTTAGATGAAGTATTTATCTACATTAATCTTATCAAAAAATTTAAATCTAAAGACTAAATACTATTAGAGGTATATATACTATTATTTTCTACCTAGCTAATCATTATTTCATCCATTTTTCTTTTCTTTCATATATTTATTATTACAATTTTATTATATAATATTATTTATAAAATATAATATTCTTGTTCTCTCTTAAGAAAATTCTATAAACATTCTTTTTTTCTTCATTTATTATGTTGTTATATGTTTCATTTGTAATTGTAATTTGTAACTATTATATTTTAATCATTTGTACTACTTTGAACACTGTGTTATTTGTTTTGGCCAAGGAGAAAAGGTTCTTCCTAATCTTCCTTATGCTCATAAATATTATACTGTATTCTTTAACTGTTGTGGAGGGAGGTGTATTCACATCTCCTTCTTTCCTCCAAATACTTCTATGAACTACAACTAAGTATTATCTTCTTTTTCTTCTTCAGTTATCTCTATGATTGGAAATAATATTGACGGGTAATATATTATCTAGTCATTAGTTGACCTCGAATTCAAAATTACAAAATCACCATATGGATATTTACTTCTATTATCTGAAACCATACATTATTATCATGTATATAGAGTAGTCCATAAAACATAAAGGTTCATTAGGAGAAGTTCCATACCCGCATTCATTATGATCACGTCGAAAACGTAAGTATATGAGTAACAAGAAAGAACTGCCACAATTTGAAAAAATCAGCGTATGAAATTGGTATGGAAAATGAAAAAAAAAATTTTACTTTCTTGTTCTTTTTCACTTATGTTTCTCCTCGGTGTGGAAGAAATTTATACACTTTATCGATATCTCATATCTCCAAATTAACTACACGATAGGTTGAGAAATGAGATAACATTTATTACAACATTAAAATCACAGAGTAAGCTTACTTACAGAAGAGTATAATTATTTACAATAATTATCTTGTAGGGGTGACTTCGAGTAGAATCTCATGAACTTCGGATATCTTGGACAGAGGGATGAGAACTTATCTATCCTGATTAACCGCATTCTATTGGGGATCACGATTCAGTTGAGGAAGGATGCGCACGAGGGAGTAAGATCTCCACTCTGGTTGGCATCAAAGCCATTCAATAACACCAGGGACATAAAGAGTAGCGGGGTTCCTGAGCGTGGGAAGACTTCTCTCCCCACAATCTTGGGCGTCGTACACAGTTTTATTAGCATACACCTCTCCAATAACCCTCTATGGAGCGACTGGAAGTACCCCGATCATTCCCTATGTGATACATCTTAAGACCAGACCAATTAACCATCCTATGTTGAGTCTATATCTTTCTGCAGTTAAAAATAAAAGGTAAAATTCTTAATATGGTATGTTTCGATTACTATGATCTATGCGCATACTACCATCTTCTAAAATATATATATTAGTTATTTGATTAAGCTTAAAAAATTTCTTTGGAGCATATAAAAAAAAAATAAAAAAATACATGTCATAAATATTACTTCTGAATTATGATTTTATTAACCAACTATTCATCATATCATCAGATATATGGTCACGTGTCTGTCTACTCGGAGTGATTCCATTCCGGATATATTGTTACAAGTTATGAAGCTTCTGTTATGCTATATGTGTCTCTTCAATATCCTCATTATCTCGTATAACTAGAATAGTTATGTTTGTTCCTCTGGTAGGAATCTTGGTTCATTATGAAGCCAGTATAGTACTCTAAAGCTTCCTCAATGTTGGTGTACATAGAAGCGAGTTGTTGTAGAATTCTTTCGTCTTTTTCTCGATCTTCACTATCCCTCTTCATGGTAGTTGAGTTTATTATTATTATTATTATTATTATTATTATTATTTATTTAGTTTAATGGAAAAGAAAACTTCAAAATCAAGTCTGTAGTATTTCCAAGTTTCCCTGTTAAATATTTCAAAGTTCAATTCTCATTGTATGTACTCTAAAGATAAATGAACCCTTTTTCTGGAAACTATTTGAGAAGTTATGTTTTATGTCTTCATAAGAATGAAACTATCAAAGTGATATGTAAACATCCAAATTCTGTTGAAGAATTTAAATCAAAAGAAAATTTATTCTATAAAATAATATAAAGAAAATAATAACATAATCAGATAAAATATTTTATTCTATAGATAATGTATCACTTAATATATATTTATCTCTTACATTGAGTATTCAAGTTAAAAATTTATCGTTATAATGATTTGTTACTGGGTTCTCCAATAATATTGCCCAATATTTCTGCAATTTAAAATTACATAATATAAACAAATAACAAAATCTTTAATATTGTTATTAAACGTATCAGACACTATAAAATTTTCTATATAAAAAATATTTTCTAAGAGATAAGTATTTTAGATTCCACTAATGTTCTTCAAAATTATATTCTACAATAATTATTTTTATAAACTTTATTATAATTCACATATAAATAATTTGTAAAAATTAATTTCTATTAAAATTATACTGTACACAGAGTTGGATATGTTTGGGAGAGTTCTTTATTGTTCAAATTTTGTAGCATTTTCTAATGCTCTCCAAAGTTTATTAAGTACAAGGTGTACTTCTGCGTTCTCTAATTCTCTCTTCAAAGAATATTTCTCGCTTTATCAAAAAAAAAATATATTATATTCCTTGCTTTTTTAATCTTTTAAAAATTTTAAAATATAAAAAATCAATTACAAGTGTTCCTTCTTTACCTACTCGAGATTATCACGCAGCAGTTAAGGATGACTTATATTTTTAATTAATTAAGTGTTTGGAATAACTGTTTATTTTTATTAAACTATTTATTATTAATATGTTTTAAGAATAGTTTATTCATAACTAATAGAAGTATTTGAAAATACTTCTGATGTTTCAATAAACTTATTTCTCAGTTTACACAAAGTACATTTAAACTATGATGTCTTTTTATTCAAAACTTATCATTATCAAACAAAAATGCTTCACTAAATATTTCTGATAATTATCTAATTATTATCTATATAAATATTATATATATATATTTAATAATATTTAAAATATATTATATAAACTATTATAATAGTTTATACCTTTTATAAATATTAATATAAAGTCTGATAAAACGATATTAAGGATTATATTCATAAGAAAAAAATTCAATCATCTAATCACTAACAATTTAATATGAAATTACTTAAATACTAGAATTAGAGATCTTAAGTTTAAGTCTGTTTTGAACAACTAAATAATAAAAGTATAATATTTTATATAAATTGCGATTATGAAAAGTGATTTCTTTAAAAATATAAAATTAATTCTGTATATGACTTTGTAAGATCTTTTGTAAATCTACTTGTTCCAATTGTTCTACTGAGGAACAAAGATATTCAAAATTTGACCAATTTATTTCTTCTCGGTTTTCAATTTCTTCTTAGTTTTATCCGTCTAACTAATATTAATGATATGTGAGAGGGAGAACAAGGTAACGTTTCCTAACTTCTTGTCATCTTCACACTAATTAACTAAAAACCGTTTTTATTCTCTACTTATTCCCTCTTCTACATCCCGGTCATGTCTTTAACTATCATCTATCGCTCTCTATCTTTCTCCTGGACTCTTATCTGTTAATCTTCGAACTCGTCTACCCTCTTGTCTGCTTCTTATGTTCCTTCCAATCTGCTCTTCTTCTCTCTCTCTCCTCTACTCTACTGTGTTCTATGTTCCTATTTAAGAATATCTTATCTTATTCCTTAGTCATGCGAATCTATATATATTTATAAATTTCTGTAATATAAAATCATATGGTTTATTTAAAGTTATCTCGTTATTCTGTTATCTATAACCTTTTATTCTAATAACTATCTTATTCGGAGTTACATATATACTAACTCTAATTTTTCATATCATAATATCATATTTAGGCTGAGTTTTAAAATGATTCTTTCTAAATTTCTGCGAACATCTATCTAAAAAAACAATTCTGTTATTTTTATAGTGAGTCAAAAATAAACAATTATCTTAGTATATTTTAGGTCAAAGATTAAAACAATTCTAATGTCTTAGGTTATAATAGAGGACTGGAGTATTTCACTAATTATATTTCTATGTATCAATAAAATTAATTTTATTCTAAATCTCATAGCTTAAAAAAATAACAATAATTTCATGTATTCTAGAGAGCAATTTCTGTGTTTCGTATCACTTGTATTGACCCATTTTGACCTATTTCTGACTTTGTGACTCATTTACTGACATTTTTTAGACCTTTTCTGACACTTTATGTTGGACCTTTTTATCTAGACCTTTATTTGAATACTTATTTCTGACACTTTCTGACTCTATTGACCTTTTGTCTTAGTAGCCTTTGTCTGTGTAGTGAACCTTTTGTTCTTCCTACTAAAGTCATTACTATAAACTATAAAATCATTTGTTATAATATCGTTAATAATCACAAAACTTTAAAAATTTTAAGATAATGAGATTATAGAAAACAACTTTATGTATGTTGTATGTTATGTATGTAATGTAGTATTTGATTATATTGTATTAGTATATGATATGTATGTAATTAGATGTATGTTAATGAATGTTAAGTAATGTATATATCAACTGTACTTGCTCATTGGTATATACTCAGTACTTTTATCGATACAAAGGTATAGCTATCAAAACTATACCACATAGAAAAGTAAATAGCTACTTAACTACTTGAGGAACGAGGTTAACATCGCCTTAATCCAATCGAATATAACTATGTCACCTGTATATCTAATACTGTCTATTGGAGGTTATTAATTATGTATAACCTACAGTAGTAGGGTAACTATATATATATATAGAGTAGGTGAGTATATTGAGAATGCAATATAGGTTAAGTATTATATGAGAAGCTATACGATATAGGTCTTAGCTAGCAAAGCAGATGTATATATATGAATTTTATCAATATACGATGTAGAAGAACATCGGTTTATACTATAAAACCACTCGCAGAATCTTTTTTAAAAAATACTAGGTAAAAAATAACAAAAACACTTTTCCTCGTAATTCTTATATGCCTACAATGGCAAAAACGAAAAAAGACTAACATGCAGGCTGCAGCATCATTTTAAATACACTTTTATAAAACAAAAAATTTTCTTACGGACACGGGTAAAAGGTCATTTTCCTTTTGACCTTACGATTTTCAAAATTAAGGTAGTTTACCATGTATATAACTCTATGAGTGATGAGCCGAATTATAATTATTGATTACTCAATTATATACGAGAGAACACTATAATTAAATGAACATATTATATGGACCATAATATATTAAAAAATAAACATGGAGAGCAATAGGTGGATATATAGTGTTCCACGTGATACTTAGAGGGAAAGTGATGAGTCAGCATAACTTATATATTATGTAATATGATATTGCGAAATCATATCTTATATAATGCGAAACAAATATGGAGAGCAGAAATAGGACGATATAGTAGTACTTATATATCAATACTAAAACCTGCATTTGCAGACAGAGTTGCAGAGTTGAGATTCAAAAATGAGACAACGATGTTAATAATATTCTAGTTAGAAATGAAAAAATATATATAATGCAGTTGTATACTATATAGTCTATATAGTGATAAAAAAGTTGTATATATTATATATATTATATATGCCATGATTAGTATAATTGCCTACTATTTACATAAATATATGGTATCGCTGACAATATAATTTGGGATTATTCCAATAAGTCAGTGATAGGTGTGTCTGTGTGGAGCGGAGTCAAAAAGCAGAGAGCTAAGAATGAAAGACTATTTAGCAAAATATCTGAACACGAGATGAAGTTCAAGTATCAAAATTGTGACGTTCACACAAGTGCCAACGTCCTTCCCAATTGCCGTTTATTCGATCTCTTGTTCACTTGCGCTATCGCAAAATCTCAGATAGAGCGCAATGAAGACGCTAAGCATAAGTTGATAACAAACTTACAACTCCCATTCAAAATCTCCCATCTTCTGAATGATTCTTTTCTTAAAAATATTTTATTATTTCTTTTGATATGACTTCAATCATATTATGTTAACATCTCGTTTGTAAAACTGAATGAATTAGTAAATAAAAACATTGATATGAACGCACATTTGAGGCTTATCATTCGTATTTATGAGAAGCTCGTTCTTTGTTTAGATATTTTTGTTGTACTTTCAGCAAAACAATGAAAACTTGAATTTAAGTAAGAAAGAAATATGCTATCTACCATATAGGTGTAGTATATATCTAGAGACTATCACTTAATGATCTAGTTGTAGAAAGAGAGATAAAGAAGAGAAAGAGTCTTTGAATTAATAATTTAATGTAATTTATATTAAACAATTTAATATTGGTTAACTTATTTTTCTAATGATAATAAATCACTTATATACTAAATCTTCCCTCTTTGTAAGCATCACAATTAACATAAAATAAATATATATAAAAAGTCAAATTATGACTTTTATGATTCCTCATATTATTTTTTGATAACTTTGCTTTGGAAAAAACAAAAAAAAAACAAAAAACAAAAATGAGTTCAAATAGAAAGTAACCAATAAATTGCATAAATTCTGAACATCGTAATATTTGATTCACAATAAAAAATGTATTATATTTATGTTTATGATATGTATATATATAAAAAAAAGAGCATAATCCATACGATCCCCCAAATCTATTGCTAACACTTTCATATTACTAATTCACACTTTTACAGTATATAATTAAACTTATTATTGCCGACATAATTATGTTATAATGAAATAAAAATGAATGCCTCGTTGGATTCTTGTTTCTTGGTACCATCTCGTGTATTATGTGGTGAATTTGTCTGTCGACTTGTTAAGCTTTTGTGAAGAGTAGCTCTGTTAATGTGGATTGAGGTGGTAGCAATAAATATTTGGCGGTTAATAAAAAAAAAAATACATAAAGATAAAAAAGAAACAACAGTTGCTTTGTGTGTAATTTATTATAGTTAACAATAGACGATATCTGTAGAAACAATGAATGAATCTATAGTACAACGAATCAATGGATGACTAGAATTCTGAACGATTGCGTAACATGACAGATATACACTTGTAATAATATTTCCGTTATTCTTGATTTGACAGTAAGGATATGATTTTAGGCCTCATCAATGTGTAACTGGTAATTCGATATAAAATTAATAGAACTTATTTTTAAGATTTTATAAACTCAAACTGTGAGGAAGATTGGATCTAGGGGATACTAGACGTACCGGGTTTTCCCTCGTAGGTGTTCTCGAATCAGGTTAGAATTATAGTATATATTGCGTACATATACAGGAACAAATATTTTATGACGCGTTAGAGAAAAGACAGGAGAGGAAATCGTATGGAGGTTGTCAGCGAGATCCTTGAATATCACAACGTATATTGTCCAAAAGTGCGTAGATAAGTCCAACAATATCTCGTGCGTAACTGCGCTCACAGCTCCATAGAGAATGACACTCTAGAGTGGTACTAAATGAGATACGGATGTTGAATAGCTAAAACGAAGGCGGTAGTAACCACTACATATATCCAGAAGCAACGTAGTTACAGCAGGGATAAAGGAGAGTGACAGATGGTGCTAGAGTGTATGCAAATAGCACAGAAGGCACACATAGATCAATAGAAGCCAATATCGAAGATACCTTAGGCAATACACAAGAGAGCCACTGAGTGTCGCTAACGATCACGAATATTAATGCATGGGTCCGGAACGAATGCGAGATATGATCACCACAATCACACAGTCCGAAATACGACTTTGAGATATCTGAATTAGTATATCTAGGACCAATAAATATTAATAAATACAACCTATACAGCAGAAAACACACTCAACATATAAAAAAAACCATAAATAACAAGGAAAACACTAGTGTGATAAAATAAAATATAAAGAAAACAAACATTTAAAATAATATGGCATGAACCTATTAAAAAAAGAGTATATTGTATACAAAAAGGGATTATAATCTCATATCACACTCTCACACATAGTAGATATCTAATCTATGTTAAAGTTTCAAGTATTAACAATCATATGTATCATATTCAATATATCATGCTTATACGTTAAATGAAAATAAAAATTCAATAGTTTTAATATCATATATATTATTATTAGAACAATAAAAAATATATCAATTATATAAATAAAATTTTCTATTGAATATACAAAAATATTTATAAATATTATAACGAATTTTAACAAGTAAAACAAGATTAAAAAAAAGGTTTCTAAAATATAAAACAAACTATTTCATCAAGGTGAATTATGGATCCAATGAGTAGTTATATAGTTGAGTGTAATACTATAGATCATTAATATTCTTCTGAAATATATATATAATTGATATATTAATAAATATTATTATTATATTATATGTAAGTGTTAAAAACATAATATTATGTATTATTATATTATTATTATATGTGTATTTATTATTTTATAGTTACTTATTATAGTAATCTGAGAATAATTAGTGCGATTATTGTATACAATTTATCTTACTCCACACTTATTATATTATTAATATAAAAAGATAAATTGAGTTATTTAATAAATCAATTTAATATAATATAATGTCATGCTTAAGTCTTATTTCTCTCATAATAATTATGCATCTATTGATCCATATTATTATTATTCAATTCATTATTAATATTTATTATTCTTATTATTATCAATATTCATATATTAATATTATTATTATTATTATTTATTATTATTATGTATTATTTTACCACACAGAGTGTATTTTAAAGGATATCTTATTAATATAGAAGGTTTTAGTCTATGATTACTTACAAGAGATTTAATTTTATTATTTAATATATTATTAAAAATTATGAATTAAATATTATTAAGTTTATTATGATTATCTACAATATTAATAATTATTAGTGATAATATGTTATATATAGGCGATAGCCAAGTGATGACGGACAATGCTATTGTTGATATATGTTTTATTGAGGTTTAAAAAACAATATTAAGATAAGTTGAGAATATTAAAAATATATCACTCACTACACCACGAAGTGGAAAAAACATGTCTGTCATTGCCAATTCAATTATTCACAATAGAGATAAATGTGCATAATTACTATATGTATTTAAGTACATATGAACATAGTAGAATATTTGCAAACTGTGTGTATTGGTTTTTATAATTTTATATATAAATGAAAGAAACTTTCAAAATTAATAATGTATACCGATTACGTATATACAAAAAACCAGAACCAGACTTCCGAGTATAGCCTTGTGTTACATCTTGGTGGCTATAATATTTACTAAGTGCTTTTCGTGGTGATTATTTCTTTAATATAATATATATAAAATATAGTAAATTTTAATACTGATGAAAATAATTTATTATATAAAAATAGTAAACACATTATTATATATTAAATGTATATTACCAATTTTTGAATATTATCATATATTAATAGAGTAGGTAATATAAAGAGCATATTGCTATTTATTGTAAATAGAGATAATTGTAAAGAAATGTACTACTTATTGAATATGGAACTTGAGTTCTATATCCATATTATACTCTGCGCAACCCAGACAATATAGCAATATTATAAAACTATTATCTTGTCTTGTACTGAGCATATAAAAACCAAAGTAGCATACGCTCTTAGTTCGCGCCTGGGTTCCTCATCTTTTTAAAACATTCGGCCCCCGCTCCCCACACTAACAATCCCTTACTCTTTTCTCTCTTTTCGAGCTACCCTCTCTTTCTCTCTTTATTCCAGGGAGTATCTTAGAGGGGGTTTCGGGGATACAGTGAATCATCCCTTAAGATTTTAGGTTCTAGATTGTTCTTATATTGTTCTCCTTTTTGGATTTCCGGGAACATTAAAATCATGAAAATGACGAATTTTTCATTGGCAGAAATGAAGAACGACGAGTTTAAAAATACATAAAGACGTAAAGACGCAAAGACGTAAGGGCGTAAATACGCAAAGACAAGCGTAGGTCATTAAAAGCAATTTGGTTAAAGAGATGCTTTTGAGATACCAAAACAAGATATGAAATTACATAAAAAGCCCCCACGAGGATCATCTTTCTTAATTTAATTATATCCTTTTTTTTTCTAAAATCGTGACATAATATATAGCTTAATTAATATATGCTATGATCCAGTTTTGTGTGAAAATATGAACTGATATATAGGATTATGGAATAATTAGGTATATAAGTAACATAAAAAATAAGTATATATATAATGATAAGCATTCGTGGAGTTTAGGTTTACAAATAATATATACGCTTATTTATGCTATGGTATATATATTAAAATATATTCCGTATTAAAAAGAGTATAAAAAGAGTTAAAAATATATATATATAGTATAGTTATAGAGCTGCGTGAAGAGAATAAGTTTCATTATTTAATATCGACAAGTTATTCACAAGCTTGAGGAATGTTAATATATAAAGTGATCTTGAGATAGTGCTACATATAATCATATTCACATCATCTATTAAGAGTACCATAGTAAATAAGATATTACGAACAAGTTATTATATTGAGATATAATGTGAGAATAGATGAAAGATTCATGCTATAAACTCACAAAACTTGAGAGAAGTCCAAAGTATTATAGAAAGCCATGATGGGAAATTCACTAAGAATAAGAGTAACGAAGCAGTAAGTGGATATGCTATAATGAGTACTATTAAGATAGTAAGTCGTCAATACTTAGAGGAGTTTGTATAAGGTACATAGTACTTTCATTCCTAAAATCAATAGGAATTTTGAAGTACCGTCATCCTATAGTTATGGAAGACATTCAGATGTCCACTGACAAGGTAATATGATATATATTACATATATAGGAATATATATATAATATAGATAAATTATATATATATATAATCACGTATAATAATATATATATATATATATATATATATAATATATATATAATTAATATTATATATATATAATTATATAAATATTATATATATATATATATATAATATATATATATTATATATATTAATATATACCGTATTATATATATATTATAATATTATATACTATATATAAATATATTATAATATATATATAATATATATATATATATATATATATATATATATATTATATAATATATTAATATTACCAAAGAGTGATGACATTTATGGAAAGGACTGTACATTCTTGATGTAAATTACGATATACTTACCCGTATAACAAAAAAAAAAAATATAAAAAAATATAACACAACAGCCAAAACATGTTGAAAGGTTTCAGTAGATAAAAGAAGAAAAAATAAATTTTAATATTAAACATGTTAATCTCTTGCATGAATAAAATTAAAAGTAAGAGTGAGTTATTATTTACTTTATCATCTGAAGAGGTACAAAAATTAGTATGTCTGAAAAATGTTATATTATCATTTGTTCCCCGCTTACACCACCATTATATATATTTGATATTCCTCTTCACAGATATATAAGTTATTTTGATTATAGACTTTTTTCTTCTATTACACACTCCTCATCACTCGTAAAACACAATAACTCTACTCACACACACACACACGATCAAACAAACATACGACACACACTGTTAGCTCTCATACACAACACACTACCATACACATAAGTATATATATATATATATATATATATATATAATAATATGATATATATATATATATATATATATATTATTAATATATATAATATATATAATAATATATATATAATATACCGTAATATATATATATATTATATATTATATATAATATAATATATATAATATATATTAATATATATATATTAATTAATATATATATATATATATTTATTAATTAATATATATTATATAATTAAATATGATTAATAACATTATTTTTAAATATATAAATAATAATACTTAATTATTATTAATTAATATATATATTTATTTATATTTAATTATTAATATATATATATAATATATATATATATATATATAGTAATTAATATATACAGTTTATTTAATTTATATTAAAATAATAATATTATATAATATATATATATATTAATATATATATATATATATATTATTAATATATATATATATATTAAATATAATATATATATATATATATATATATTTATATTATATTAAATATATTAATATAATATATATATATATATATATTATAATATTATATAATATTAATATATATATATATAGTATATATATATATATATATTAATACTTATATAGTATATTTATATAATGATAATGATAGATATGAAGTATTTAAACCTACATTAGTTTTTGATATAAATAATATATATATATATAATATATATATATATATATATATATATATATATTTAATAATAAATTATAAATTTTAATATTATAAGTTTTATTTAATATTATATAGAGAGAGAGGATGAAGAACGATAGATGTGAAATAAATATATAAATATATATATAAGGTATAATATTATATATATATATATCAATATACATACATATAATATATATTATATATAAAATATATTATATATAAATATTATGGTATATGTCGTAGGGGTTCTCCAGCCCTCTCCCCTACGGGTTAATTAGTAAGTAAAAACTTACCCTCCCCTTTGTTTCACACCCCGTCTGGCATCTAGAGCACACATCCATACATGGCCGTGAGTATAGTAATACCTTTAAAATAATATATTTAATTATTAATATATTATATATATATATATATAATATATATATATATATATATATATATATTTATATTTTATATTAATAAATTTATTGCTAATTGTTATTTAATAGTACCTATTAATATTAATTATCGAGGACATGATATCAGATACTTTACTTAATACTACTACTACTACTACACTTATAATACTATTAACATGAACATCATAACTACTACTTACTACTCACTACTCATTTACCACACATCACTTCCATACTACTTACTATATATATCATAATATTATATAACTTAAATATATATTTAATAATTATTAATTATATAATATAAATTAATTAATAATTATAATTAATATATAAATAAATGGAAAGAAAACAGTTATAAATATAATAATAATGTTACATTTTCTATAGCCAATTACACTCATTTTAATCCAAGTAAATTATTATAAGGTTTTTCTTGTGTAGTTTTTTTGTTCTTATGAGAGTCTTCCCTTTTTACATATATTAAAGTAGCTAAATATGAGTAGAGAGATACTTATCTGTCCCCCGCCGCGCTTCAGCATGATACACCCCACCACATTAAGATAAAAGACACAGATATTAATATGTCTATAATATGTACATCAAAATTATTCTCATTAGATATTTTTTTTACATTTTCCTAAATAAATAACATTTGGAATTATTTAGCGAGATATATTTTTGAAGTTTGTTCTCCTTTTTTTCTCTTCTTTATCTATTGTAGTTTTTGAGATTTTTTTTTTTTATTTACACTTTGAACACTATTTTTGACGCTACATACATAATTTTATCACAGATGATGGTACTTTCCGAACAATATGCTAAGCGTGAAATATTTATGAATGTAGTGAGTTTCTGATTATTCTCACTAATTCATAGTATTATTTGTTCAGTTATATTTAACTCGAAGTCAATACTAATGTATACTACATTTAATTGGCATGGTTTCCTATAACCTTATATATATATATATATATATATATATTAAATATATATAATATATATTATATATATATATATTAATATATAATATTAATATATGATTAATATATATATATATATATATAATATATAATATATATACCTAATATAGATATGTTAATATATATTAATATATATAGATACTTATTATATATGATATATATTAGTACTATATATAATATATATATAATATATATTATATATATATTATATATATATATATATATCATATATATAGGAGAAAATGTCAGAAAAAAAACCGATGATTGATAATTTAGACTCCTCTTAAGAACAATGAACATTTTTAAGAAGTATTATTCTATTAACATTTAATTTGTACATATGGAAAGAAAATCATAGAGACACATATATAAATCTCTTGAGTTTAAGTCTTTGCAATTCCTAAAATTTCTTATAGTGAGTGAGTAAGATCACCTGGTGTATAATGTACCTAAATAATATATATATATATATAATATATATTAAGATAATATATATATATTATAAATAATATATATATAATATAATATATATACTAATATATATTATATTATTATAATTAATATATAATAATATATAATATATATATATATTAGATATATATATATCATAATATATATAATATATAATATATATATATATATGATAATAATTAATATAATAATATAATTAATATATATATATATATATACAGATATTGGTGTACACATTGTATGTATATATGTATGTATGTATGTATGTAGTTAATATACTTATATATATATATAATGAACAAATTATAATATCGGTACTACTATAAGGTTTATAACATCAGTTCGAGGGCGAAAAATTATTTTTATCAACAAATAAGTAGCATCTATGAATATACAAATAGATATATATATATGTATGTATGTATGTATATGTAGTTATATTTATATTTATTTTTGTTTTTGTTTTTTTTTTTTTTTACCTGTTCTTGGGGCATTTACAGATAATATATTTATATATATATAAAGCAAATCGACACAGTCTATTCTTGATATGTACACAGTGCGTATTTAACGAACGAGCTATCGTTTATGGGTGTCTGCGCGATGCTCGTACGGTCTGTAGATCACAGAGTGTTTGCGGCCGTTTCTTCTATATCCATCTTTTTATTCAGAGCATACAGATGTGATTTAGCACCCCGCTTTGTATCGTACTTATATGAGTTAACACTTTGAACATTCTATGAGAGAGAACAAATATCATTTCATCTATTGAACTATAAGCCTCTCAATTATGAGGTTCACCAACGTTTTTTTTTTTCCTGTTGAATCCCTCTAGTGATACACATACTATATGATAATTGTCACATGCATTATATTCTTTTCTATCTTATCTCATTTATCACTGTTGTATATGCTTGTATATTATAAATTAAAAGCACTATTTAGCCTATTATTAATGTTTATGGATGTGTGTTCACCTTTGGTCAGATAGTGATACACTACTACTTATGAACATATTTATCACAGAATGTAATGCACACACAGTGATTTCCATCTATTATATATATATTATACACTGCAAATAAACTATTGATTTAATTATAATATTATTATTTATATATTTAATATATATTATTATTTATATTAATTTAATTATTAATATATGATTAATATTTAATTATTAATTATATTTTTTAATATAATTATTTATATAATTATTGATTATTTAATTAATTATTATTAATAATATATTATAATATTATATATTAATTATTAATTAATATAATTTATAATTTATTATTTTTAATTATATATTATTATTAATTATTATTTAATACATATATATATTACTATTTATTTATATTAATTTATAATATATATATATATTAATATTTTAATTTATTATTATTAATTTAATTTAATTATTTATAATTATTATTATATATAATATTATATATTTATATATTATATTAATTATATTTTATATTTATATATTATATTTAATTAATTTAATTATATATTATATATAATTATTATTATTATTAGTATTTATATATTAATTATATAATTATTTAATATATTTAATTATTATTATTATTTAGACAATTTTCAGTGTTAATGTATAATATGAAATTTGTATGTATTTAAAAAATATTGTAAATATATATTATATAACTGTTAATACAGATAATTGCCTTTATACATCAATAGGGTGCTCTGTCGAAAGATAAATAATATATTATTTATATAATTTTATAATTAATATATTATTTTAATTATTATATATATTATTATATTAATTAATATTATATATATTATTAATTATTCATTTCTACTACTTTTGTGTATGTTACTACCATTATGTATTTTTCTTCTTGTTATATTTTCATATATAATTTTATATATTATATTAATTATTATATTAATTGTCTATTTAATTATTATTCATTAATATTATTATTAATTTATTATATATAATTATTATTATATAATATTAATTTAGTTACATTTATTTCTTCGATATTTATATAATTATTATAGGACTCGTATAACTTCTATTATTAATTGGTAATATTATAATTTTTTTAATTAATATTATTATTATAATTATTATTATTATTATATATAATTATTATTATTAATTATATATTAATTATTATATTAGTTATTATTATTATTATTATTGGATTAATTATTATTAATTTATAATTTAATTATCTATTTATATATATATATATTAATTATTATTATTATTATTTGATTATTTATAATTTATATATTTAATTATATTATTATAATTATATTATATTATTATGTTATTATATATTATATATATAATTATAATTTATTATTATAATTTATATTCGATAATTTTTGATAGATAAATTATTTATTATATTGTTGTATATTATTCATTAAATGAAAGTTAATTCTTTATATATGTTATATTATTATTATATATTAATTAATTAATTATTATTATTATTTAATTTTAATTATATTATTATATTAATTTATATAAATATATCATTAATTAATTATTTAATTATAATTATTATATTATAGTCATTAATCATTAGTATAATATTATATTTTTTTGTTTGTTTAAAATTATTCAGAATGTTTAGCTAGATGATAGGTTTGGTTAACTCAAAACTCTTAAGAAATGATGTCAAAGCTTTTGTTATTATATCGGGGGTCTTATTTTGTTTTGTAAAGTTGAGGTATTTCCTAGGTAGGAGCAATCTAATTCGATCTATTTATATATATAATATATATATATAATTATACTATATATATAATATATATATATATATATATATATTATATAATATAACATATATATATATTATTATATATATAATATTATTATATAATATATATATATATATATTAATATTATATATTATATATATTAATTAATATATATATATATATAATAATATAATATATAGTAATATATATAATATATAGATATTAATATATAATATTAATATATATATATATATATAGTATAATATTATTAATATAATAATATATTTATATATATATATATTATATATATAATATATATATATTAATATATATATATAATATATTATATTAATAATATAAATATATAATATATATAATATTAATATATATAATTAATATTATATAATATATATATATAGTTATATATAATATATATAATTATATATAATAATATATAATTATATATTATATATATATTAATTATATATATATATAATATATAAATAATATAATATATATATAATATTATATATAATTAATAATAAAGAATATATTATATATATAATATAAACAATAATATATATATATAATTAAGTATATATATATAAATAATATATATTAATATATATATATAATAATATATACTATATATATATATATATTAATATATATATAATATATTATATATATATATATAATTATATATTAATTATAATTAATATATATATAGTAGTGATATATATATGTATATATATATATATATATATATATATATAATATTTTATTAATATATATATATATATATATATATTATAATATATATTTATTAATTTATATATATATATTATAATATAATATTAATAATATATATTATATTAATATATATTAATATTATAATATATTAATATATATAATATTATAAATATATATTATTAATAATATATATTCATTATTATAATTATTTTTCACGATAAATTATTCAGATAAAATATTGTATGATATTATTTTTCATCGATATATCGAATATTTTATTAAAAGCTAATAATCGATAATTTTATTTTATTAGTATATATTCACTATATTATAATAAAATATTTTATAACTAGTATATTATATATGTACTCTTATTATAATGTTAATATGTAAATATTATATATATTATATAAAATTGAGTTAAATTATATTAATTGTTATACAATTATTTCTATATTATAAGCACATTAAGAAAACATTGAGATGCATAAGTGACCTTTTTTTTCATATTTGATGCAGAAAAACTAAAGATATATATAGAGAACAAATTAATGAATAAACCTACCTAGTGTATTATATTACTTTTCACTAAATTTGCTATTTCTGAAAAATGAGTAATGAAAGTTTCTCATGAGTATATATGAATGAATAATGTAGTATGAAAGTATAATACTACTATATGTGTAAGTATAATTACTTAGAATTAATTAATACTAGTTATATATACGTTATTCAAAAAAAGAAATATCACTTAAATCGCACCCTACACTTATAATACTGTATATACGAGATAAATTTTCTATAATGAGTTTATTGACTCTTAAGCTTTTAATTACGATTTCTACATCTAAAAACTTTTAATTTATTTATAAGGTTATTAATAAATTGGTAATATTTTCTTTATACATTACATATATATATATAATTTTAAAATTAACTAAATACTAAATATTATTTTTAATTAATAATTTATATATTAATATTAATTATATATATTATTTATATGTTTTATATGTTATTTATTTGATTTTTAAATATATTATTATAAAATATAATAATTATATATAATTATATTAAATATATAATTGATTTAAATTATTTATATTTTTATTAATATATATATAATATATATATATAATATATATATATAATATATATATATATATATATATATTACACCTAGGTCTTTCAAAAATAAATTTTCTGAAAGCTGTTTTGGTATTTAGTATGAATTAACTGAATTATAAATGAATTTTGCGTGTTACTGAATCCAAAATAATGAACCTTCGGTTTATTCATAGGACAAAGTTTTTTTAAACAAATATGTATATAGTTACCTATTAGTATTGATATTAAATACATTAAATATATTAATAAACGAAAAAATATAATAGAAATAATATAATTGGATTTTTCTTTTTTATTAATGAAAAATGAAAATCAAATTTAAATTATTAATAAATAGATCTATGTTTATACTACATAGCTAAAATATCGTATCTTCTATGTACCTTTCAGGAATCCTACTTATGCTACATTTACGCTTTATCACGGACAGTGAGCATTAGAATGTCTTATAATTGCGGCATCCAAAAGTAATACTCTGAAATCAATCTGACGCCTTCTCATTCTCACTATTCATGAAACTCATCCCTCATAACTCTATATTAATTAATCCTTAATGGTATAAAATTCTTTTATCAACCTATGTTCTCGACTTACTAGCTCACATAAAGTTCTAGAAAAGCAAATACAGATTAGGAATTGAGTAAGGAAATAGTACTTTTAAGCTCTAATTAGCAACCTATAAAGGCTTTAGAAGCGCCTTATTCAAACAACACGATCTCTCATCCCTTGTAATGTATATAGTAGTATCTATTAGTTATTAGTTATGTCCAAAAAATACTTCACTGCTATCGATATTCATACTAAACGAGCTCCTATAAACACTTATTTTTTCTGAATAGATATCTATACTCATCGTACTTCTATGAAATCATGAGTCTAGCTTATCTAATAATACTACTTATATCTAATGTCTCACACGGTCTTCGTAAGTAATAACCAGCACCTTCCATCTTATATATTTATATTTCACCTCATATTTTAGACCTATGGAAAGTAACTAGGAAAGACAATATCATCACGAAAAGCAATGCAATGTAAGGCGAATTTTTACTTCTTTTAACTTAATAGCACTTTACATAGGGATTCT
>JABUQX010016595.1:0-5000 GCA_015478945.1 Trachelipus rathkii | reverse complement strand
CAAAGTGGTGACGTAATCTCATATGCTTAATTTATAATACCGATATTAGTATTGAATTCATATTATATAAATTTTTTTTTATACTATATATATATATATAATATATATATATATATATATATATACTTAATATATTAATTAATATAATATATAATAATATTATATATATATATATATATATATATTATGGTTTTAATGTTGCGGTTATCTGCTTTCCAGTTAAGCTGTCAATTTTTTATAATAACCTACTCTATCGAAACACATTACATAATGTATGCATTAGGTATTGCAAACTGTCTGAACTTTCCTGACTGACTGTAACAGGAATTCATATTAATTAAAAATCAATGATGACCAATGAAGCTTAGGTTATGATACGTTAAGTAAGCGTTATATTGAGTTACGTTAGTTTACATAGATATTACTAAAATACTATTTTTATTAATTTTATAAGTTAGTGAAGTACTGCTGATATTATCAAGAGAAAAAAATTGTGACAGTCGCATTTCTGTTTTACTTATATTGCGTATTTGTTACAAAGTGAAATAATTCGAAACATTGAACGGGAAGGTCGATCAAAAATATTATTCTAGCAGGTAGGCCTCTATATGCATACATAAAATAGATGTTCTAGGGCGGAAATGTAGGTTAGGTTAAGTGAGGTTAGGTTAGGTTAGGTTATAGTTAGGTTAGGTTAGTTAGGTTACTATATTATTAATATAATATATAAAATAATATAATAATATATTAATATTAATTATATATTATAATATACTATTATAATAATATATTATAAGATATATAATATATATATATATATGATATATATATATTAATATATATTATATATATAATATATATATATATATATAGTATAATATATATATATATTATGTAGTGATGTAGGTGGTATAATTGTTTGTGTGTGTATTCGCCATTTGAGTCTATATCAATTTAAATTAATTTGAAAAAGAATATTGGTATAGAGAACGTAGGGATGCGTTGTCATATAAAATTTTGGGAAGGTAGGTGTGAGTCCAAGTGTCTAGAGGACGCATTATCACCGCATACGTTACTTCATTTAAAAATCCAATCTGAATCTATGCGCACGAAATACATAATAGATCGATTAACAAAATGCACTAAAAAAAATTAATTACTTTTACAACTTCTGTTTTCATTTCGCTCCTAAAAATGTTTATTTTTTATATTTTATACTTTCGTTATTATTAGATATAACTACATTAACTAATAGATTTCCAATGGACGTGTCTCCGTAAGTAACTTTTTACCTGAATATGTGTTCGAATCCATTTGCAATCGACAAGTTAAATGAGTGTGAGAGGTACAGATAATAAAGGACATGATATATATTATATATATATATTATATATTATTATATATATATTATATATATATATATAGATAATAATATATATTATAATATATAATATAAATATATTATATATATAATATATATATATATAATAATATTAAATTCATAAGATATATATATATATAATATCATAAAGAGAGAAGAGCGTTATTGTTATGAAAAATATATGAATTAGATGTAATTGAAAATGAAGAAAATGAAAAAATATTAGCTGCTAAATTTTATGCGGAAATACTAAAATTAAAAAAACAATTTTGCCGACCCCAGAGTTCGATTTCATTAAAGCTATATATATATATATATATATATAAATATAACTATATATTATATAATAATTATATAATATATATATAACTTAATATATATATACTATATACTATATATATACCGATTAATATATATAGTATATATTAATATATATATATCATAATATTTATATAATATATATATATAAATATATTATATATCAGGCGCTGAGTCTTCGTTCCTAAAAAATATCTGGTAGTTGCATTTTGGCCTATTTACTTCAACACAACACAACACACATCAAATATATATATATATATATATATTATATATTATTAAATATATATATAATATAATATTATATATATATATATATTATATATATATATATATATATAATAATTATAATAAATATATATAATAATATATAGTACTATTATATACTTATTAATAATATATATATATATATATATATAATATATATATATATATTAGATTAATATATATATATGTGTGTGTGTGATGTGTGTGTGTGTGGTGCGCTGAGTTGCGGTATATATTATATAGTTGTGTTATTTCAAAAAAGAGAGCATTGATGACCGTAAAGCATAATTCTATATAAATTTGGAAAATGTCCTAATAAAATGGTTTCAAAAAATTATTTATGTAAAATCAGTCTTTATCAAATTTTATTTAAAAAGAAAGTTCGCTCTTTTATACTATTTTTATGCAAAATCGATTTTTCGCATACGATAACGGCTTTATCTTTCAATACCTCTTTCGCCTTTTCGGCCAAGACAACGCCCGAGCTCTCGTTGACGAATAAATTATTATTATAATCCTTTTTAATAATGACGCCACTATTTACAATCGTCTGCTTTGGACGTTGTTATCGGAATGGTTATTAAAACTTTCTAATAGTTTCACACTTTTACTAAAAGTGGCTTCCAAGTGATTTTCTGTTAATGAATCGATAAAGCTTATGGCTTCAGACATGAGAACGGATAATTCTTACTATAGTGACTATAAATTTAATAAGATAGTTTACTCCTGCTTTTAAAATTTCTTTATGTCAGAAAGTGTTTCACCTTTGCAGGTTGCTCAACATTTACCATTTTTCTTCCAGGAAAGATGGAATCATATTGAGGAAACATTCCTCAGGCAGAAATAATAGTGGGCAAACTCAGGGCTTAGTTATATCTGAATATCCAATGAGATATCTCGATTATTTGTGTAATATCGAACATAGAATATATATATATATATAATATATATATATATATATTATTAATATATAAATAATATTATATATTATATATATATATATATATTAATTAATATAATATAATATATATAATATATATATATATAATATAATATATACTATATAATAATATATATAATTAATATATATATATATAGTATATATTTATTATATATATTAAGTATATATATATATTATATATTAAAGTATAATATATATATATTATATTATATATATAGTTTAATTCAAATGTCGCAAATTTTTTGAGATTTATAAGAGTACGGATAAGAAGTGTTGCGAATAAGAATGTCCCAAAAGTACTTCATATATTCTTGGGATTTATGTTTTTGGGGTTATATCACATAAACGATTACTACACGGGTAGTTCCGCCCCGAATGTCAGGAGTTCGGGGTCTCTCTAGGCCTCTAGGTGGCTAACGGGGTGGAACACCCCCCCTACCTATATTCTCTAGTTCATGAGGGTGGTCTCCGGAAACCCCCCGCTCACTTTGGTCTTATTGGGTGTCGCGGGGGTTCCTCCGGCCATCCCCTCCGGGGGTATGAAACGTCCCCTCCTTCGTCCCCCATCGGCTCGAGCCCCCTATAAAAAGGGTAAATACTCCATTTTAGGGGGCTCGTTGACTCATCATGTGCGGTAAATTAAGTTAGCCCTAAAACTTTACTATATCCACTAATTAGCCGTAAATAACTCTCTAACTTTACTGATAGTCAGTTAGTAGCGCGAAATATGATATATTAATAAAATAATTTATTTATAATAATATATATTATATATATATTATATATATATTATATATACTATATAAATATATATTATATTATTATAATATATATATATATAATAATATATATATATATAATTATACTATTTTAAATAATAATATATATATAATATAATATATATATATATTAATATTATATATATATTTATATTAATGATATTATTATATATATATATATTAATATTATATACTACTATATTATACTATATTAAGTCTTACAAAATTACAATTCATGGATAGTGTCTCGATATACCTTGCAGAAACTCGATTTAAATTTTTCTCCAACTCTTACTATTGAAAATTTTTTTAAACATTTCTCACATCTCTTTTGTTGCAAAATTAGGTTGAAATGTTCTAAAAAAACCTAGCATGCACCAATCGTTTTGGCATATATCAAATAAATCACTTACAATCATTTGTAAACTTTGCGCTGACAACTTCACTTTACACATGCGACGCAGATAAACTTTGTATGTATACTGTTCGATTTATATTTTATATTTTTTTTCATCTGTAAATATAAATAAGTCGATTTTACATACTCTCAATGCGGATATTAATATTAACTAATATATTCTTAGTATTGAATAGAATTTCCTATAAAATAATTAAACTGTGACCTTTTTTGTGTGTGTTAGTGACAAGGCAGATTGTTAAAAAAGTAGAGATCTCGTAATTTATATATATATATATATATTCTTAGATCAGATAAAGAAAAAGATATATATATAATTTTCCTCTAAAATTAAATAATAATAAAGCTAATAACAAAAGTAATTTACAATACATATACATGGATAGAGATATAATATATATTTAATAATTTATATATAATAAAATATTAAGAATAATATATATATATAGTACTATATTATTTACACTGCAAGCCCGTGGCGATCCTAAGGTCTCTGCACGATGCGGCCACCACTTATTATAATAATTATTATATAACTATATAGGTGACCCTCTTTTCTAAGAGCATATATGGTGATCTCCTGATTATTATATATATATTATATATCATTATATATATAATATATATATATAATAGTATAATATATATATATCAAATATAATAATATTAATAAAATTAAAGTTAGTCATAGAATTAACAATAGGACATTTATAGTTTGGTTGTGACTCAGTTAATATTAGTTAGGTTAATTTAGGGGTTAAGTTTGCTGTTAGGTTTAGGTTAGTTAGCGTTAGGAAGGTTAGTTGGGTTAGGTGTAGTTAGGTTATCGTTACTAAATTATATCCAAAAAGTTCCGGCGTTTTTTAGTAGTCTCTG
>JABUQX010016594.1:30000-37438 GCA_015478945.1 Trachelipus rathkii | reverse complement strand
GATCACAGAGATATAATATAATTTTTAGCTTTTACGAGTGAACTTATGTTCAACTTATTTTTTCAAAAAATTTATTATTTTTTTTTTTATTTTTATTTTATTTTTGTTTTACTAAAAAAAAATTATGCTATATTTTTCACGTTTATAACTTAAAAATTTTAGGTCATTCATATATAGGAATCTGTAACTTCTGGGAATCAAACCATCTTTCCCTCCCCTCCCCACTCCATCCCATGATCTATTGATCTATTGATTCAAGTCATATTTTTAATTAAAATTGCCTAGTTTTACATACCTAAATCAAGTAATTATATCAACCAACTCATCACTCCCCCTCCCTCCCCCTCTCCTATCTCTCCTCTATTAATCTATTGATTCAGGACATATCTATTATATAAAACAGAACTAGACGCAGACATTTAAAAGGAAAACGTTTTTTTCCTTATAAGTTACTTTGTATAACATAATTTCACAGTACATAATCTTTTTCATATAAATTTTTAAGCTCAATCTATTTAAAAGATTATTAAAAAAAATTATTTAAACATATAATGAAAATAAATACCGTATAACACCACATAAATTATACCAGATAGGTTGTACAGAAAAACATAAGGTCTTAACATATTGAACATTATTATATTTTAAAAAAGATGTTACATAATGATTACTAAACATAAAATCTAAATGCAGAGATTCAAGGAAATATACAACATTATTTTTATTCTTATACAACGGCTATCCAATGTCATTGCTCGAAACATCCCTAGAAGAAGACTCGTACAACCAATTTTCACAGAACCGAAGTTCATTACCAGGCGAATACCCAAAAAATCTTCTTTCGTGTCCCGAAGCGTTAATATTTCGTCCTTATTCACGTTATAATTTCAAGAGTTATATTCGTACTCTGTCAATCTCGATGATTGACAGATGAAAATACACCAGAAATGAGATTGAGGATGTCAAGCTTTGTCCAAACTTTGAGACTCAACCTAATTCCCTTTTCTTAGGATATTGAGATGATAAGCGTTACATGCAGAAAAATCAGCAGTGACATCATATGCATATAAATTACAGTTTTCAGCATAATTCTTGAGATCAACACCTGTACCGTTATCGCGCAAGATATAGTATTGGCAAATAAATCGTAAAGAGGTCTTGAACATAGAGATTGTGAAGTCTTCATATATCATTCTCATAATCACGACGTATGGTGACCATTCACGTGTAAACTGATACCTCTAAGTCGAAAAGGTGAAATTTAAAGGCTGACTTTCCGTAGTTTCCAGAATAAGCATCGTTCTAAAATATCTATTATTACTTCTGAGGTAAGCTACCATTGACAATGTTAGGATATATTAATACATCGATAATCAATATTTTACTTGATTTACAGATATCAATCTCTTGATTGGATATTTTGCTGTATCAGGGAAAAGAGATTTCTCTAATTTCCATATGTTTAATGGGAGATGATTTTCACCTTACGTATATAAAGATAAGCATCAGTAAATTAAAGATAGGCTTTGGTGCTGTATTTGTGGCTAAAACAGCGCTTTTAATATTAAGAGCAAATTCAGGTGCAAGATCTAGTTAACCTGATGCGGGTGTCCACTGATGACAGAATAAGTCTTTCCGGAGAGAATATATCACCGTTTAAACGTCCATAATATTCGTACGTGTATTTTAAGATTTAGCTGCATGGGTTCTATGTTTCTCTACATTTTTAAATTGTATATCCACCATGATTGGAATGGAAAATCCTTTGCATGCTTGCGATAATTAGTAAGTTTCAATAATAACTTCGATAGGGTAATTTCTGCTGATGCTCCTAGAGATGTTTCATTAAAAACCTCAAGTTGATTAAACAATGTTACAGGAAAAATTTATCTCGGTGGAATACTATGTTGACGTTGTGAGATCTGAACACCACGTTTTATAACTGATCTTCAGATATTAAAAACACATTCGAAGGGTCCAGATATTGGTCAAAGTGGCTGGGATAATGAATTCGAGAGGTACATCTGTATTGGTGAATTGCAGGATGGATTAACACTATAAAGTTGATCGACTCAGCACTGGATTTGTAGGGTTAACTTGAGAAGAGATCCAATCTCACTCTTACGCAACAGTCTAAAGTGAGGGATGGAGGAAATGATCTTGCGGGTACAATCACGGGACGTATAATGAGGAGAGATTTTTTTAACATTTCTTATATACGAAATAGTTACAGGTTATCATCGTTTATGTAAAAAGTTACCAATCATCGTTATTAGAGGGCCAACACATCAATACACTTTTTCTTAATGGCCCTTTCCTATTCCTCTTTATACTGTTTTTACGGCGACCTACAACCTTGATGGTCATGCTTACGTCCGTAGTTCGTTTAACATGTGTTAATCTAAGATTTCATTAGAAGCATCGGCTAGTCGACGCGTTTTTACAGCTAGCTCGAGGTCGATACCACCCATAATAGTCAGGGAAAGTATCTATAGCTGCTTAGCGAGCGTAATTTGCCTCCGATTTAAATAGCGACGTCTAACACACACCCACAATACCATCTAGAACCAATCCCTCTGCATTACTTGACCCCACGTGAAAGACTCGTTCTATTTCACTGAATTATTATTTTAACCGGAGCTTCCCTGTCTAATGTGTACTTTACACACTGCTGTCCCTATCGTGAATGGGTATGGATTAACCTTCCACGTCTCTTATATAAATAAGAATCGAACTCAGTTTTGGTCTTACCCAACGGTAAGTAGTGAACATTAGGAAACTTATAACTCTATTCCCTTTAGGAAAATGAAATCTACCCTTAACAAGAGGCTTTAAGTATTCTACATACTGGATGGCTTATAATATCTGTATAACATAGGCCATACCAGGATCTTGAAACTTAGAAAGCATGCATAACAAATGTAATGAACTCTCAGTGTCATTTTTTGAGACAGTACCTCTCACTCTTTCGGTATAATAACTTATTAGATTGCTTTACACATGGTTTTAATATGATTATTGTCTGCCGTATAGGTTCTACATGTGAAGTAATTTACATTTTAAGAAAGCAGGGCTGAAGAATGAAATATAAACTTTCTATTTTGGAGGTTCGGATGAGGTTTGAGATTTTATAGTTGATTAACACGTTATCTTCGTTAACTGCTTTATTAACAAGAAACGCTAAATCTTTACATAAAAGACTTGTTTCAATTTTTTTTGTTTACAGCCCATGAGCACATAGTATCCCAGATTGTAAAGACCCCGAACTATGAAATATTTTTCATAGAAATATTTATTTCCATCATGCTCGATAATGTCTGTATAGCGTTATTTAATACATTTTTAACAATTCAATCGCTTCTAAATATTATAAGGCAGAGGGGGCTCTACTAATTCTCACAGAATGCGTCATAGAATTATTTCACTAATCCTGCTTCATACAGTTTTCTCCGATCAAAGTTATAGGGTTCTAATAATTGGGTTGTATAGTCTGTTATTTTATTAGCAGGATGAAGAGTCCATAGAAGCCGATGAGGGAAGCGTTAGATAGAAATGACTTCGATGTCATGATTACCAGTTCTTCTCATTCATATACAGCTATTACGAACTAGAGTCTTAAGGAACTGATCGGAGCTTCTTCTAAATGTACTTTTACACACTGCCGTACATAGATGTGAATGGGTAAGGGTTCCCTTCGACGATCTCTTACGTTCTATTGAGGCATTATTCAGAGGTATATAGTTTACACTAGGAAAACTTATAACCCTGTTATCTTTAGGAAATGTATCCCTCTTAGTAACTGCGCCTTAGGGTTTCCAACATACTGGGTTCTACAATGTCGACTGTAAACATACGCTACACCAGGATGATGTAACATCTTTGAAGGTCCACATACGAAGATGTAATGAATCATCGGTGATGCTTTTCGCTACAAGCTTATCTAAATACACTTCCATAGTGGGGAGTATAATGTATGAATCGTTAGAGGCTCTTGATATCGTAATTCTCATATTGTAACTCGTCACGTAGGTACTACATTTACGAAACAGTCTGAGTGTGCAAAAATAAATAAACTCAGATCTTTCAGGTTTTACTAGAGCTTGAGACTATGTGAATTAACACGTTGTCTCGTTGAATGTTCTATTAACTAGAAATACTTAATCTTTACATATACGACTTGTTTAAAATTGTATTCAGTCTTACGACAATTCGGTAAGAGATTATGGAACCCATCTGCTTAATTAAATATCTTCAAAGAAAATTCTCTATCGCTCTCTTGATACACTACATAGTATGGTTAATTTTATACGTTTTTAACATTCTCAACACTCTAATATTACATAAACGCTGGCAAGTGCATCAGGCATATTGATCTACAACGAGCATCAATATAATTTCACATAACCAGCACTTCGTAACATTATCTCGTTCGAGTTTTATAGGACTCATTAATTCTGTAGTAAAGTCTGATATTTTTATTTTCTGGATATAAGTCCATAGAAGAGGTGACGGCAACGTTAAATAGAAATGATCTTCACTCTCCATGTCACAAATAAACTGATCAACTGTTTCTTAAATTTCGGCTAGCATTTATAATAACTGTAAACGATCACTGGGTAACCTACCCCATTTTGAAAGGATACTGTTATTTTTACCTTTCTTTAGATCATAATATTTTCTATTTTATACTCGTGCCTCTTAGGATCAAACCGTATTTCTGTATTTCTTGTTTATAGAATCTCCTTTTATTTTTTCAAAATCATCTAAATCCTCAAGATAGTATACTATTTTTCTGTCTCTATGAATTCTCTGATAGCATCTACTATAAAAACCTCTCTCGACCATCCAGCTTCATACCCTTTTCTGAAGTTTTCATCAGTCCTGGATACTCTCACATAATCTCCTACTTTAACACCAGTGTTATCTTTTATTTTTCCCATTGAGTTGATAGGTACAGCAGGTTTTGTCTTCACCATCTCTATAGGTGTATTCTTAAGTGTTCTATGATAAGATCGATTATAAGAGTAAGCCAGGTCTTGTAGTATAGTCGAAATATTTAAATGTATTCATCTTCGTAAAATAACTATGCATTCTTTCTTTTATAGGTCTTTGTACTCTTTCAACTATAGCTGCTTTATTAACTAAAAATGTGTTGGAAGCCTATGTCATGTTCAGTAACTCTTGTTGAAACTTTAACCTAAGAAATTCTGAACGTCATTTATCTGTCATTTAGAAAATTTGAGGATTGTACCATCTTCATCTATAGATTCTTGACTGACATATGTCGCAACAGGTCTTTGATTTTTTATCTCTTAAAAACTTTAACCATAAGTATCTGGAATATACATACATCACATAAAAAAATATATTGACTAACGTTCGTTGTAAGATGTATAGTTTATCATATCTGTCAAGTCTATGCCCATACGCCAATCTAAATGTGAGCTATACAGCACTCATTTAAGAAATAGTTTGAATAAGGTTAACTCAAGTGTAAATAGAATCCAGACCTTCTTTTTTCATTCTTTTTTTAGGATTTTTTGAAAACTTTATTTCTTTTTTTTATGCTCAGTCGTATAATAAAAGCAGCTACAATGCTAGTACATTTTGCTTAGAACTTGGTTATTCTTCAAATATTTAAAATGTGAGGTTATAATTCATTTAACTGTAAGGTGAAAAACATAAAATGCGAAAACAAATTACTCAAGGCACTATCTTTATTTTTAATTACAAAATAATTTTACTATTTTAAAATTAACGTCTAAAAAAAACATAGCAAGTGTATCCAGAAAGATAACATAGGTTAATTATATAATTTTAAATACAAATAATACATCTTTTTCATCAAATAATAGGAACTAATCCATTTTGAAACAAGGTATGGTTTTTTTCTTATTACTTCCTGCACTTAAAAACGTACGGTGCTTCTACGTATCAGCTTTAATCTATCCGATATCGCAAAGATTACCGAAGATAGGGACAGTTGTGTCACCTAGAGATACGTGGAAGATTGACAGTTCCGCTAATCTTCTGTTATTCTGGATTAAAGTTTCGGAAATTAATAGTCTGAAGTTCTTGCTTGATCCTATTCCATCCTGCCACAGGAACCTTCTTCTAATCACGTGAGAGATCGATATCAAGTCAACAATTATCGGAATCCAGGCTATGGAGTTGTCTCATCAAAATGATTGAACTGAGTCATCCATGTAATCTGTCTTTGAAATATTATATAGAGCTAAAACCGTTTTCTTCTCATTGGTAAACTTTCCTCGAGTATAATGTTATTAAAATATCTTCTCTTTCACCTCACTTCTAATATCTGGCTGCTAGAGCTGAATTTACTTAGGTGAAAAATTTTGTTAAAATAAAACTTTAGATCTACTAATTTTTGTAACCATTTGATATAGGATTCTTTTTCATGAATGTAACATCAAAGTTTAATATTTGATGCAGTTGCTTCTCGTAATTATTTATCTGCCCAACTTGCGGATCATATAAACTCAAAGGTTACTGTCTGAAGCAAACGGTGATAGGTTTAATAACCCGTCCTGCTGCAGTTGATGGTTGATAAATAGGTTGTTACGAATGGTTGTTGTTGTTGTTGTTGTTGTTTGTTGTGGTTGTTGTTGTTGTTGTTGTTGTTGTGTTGTGATGTTGTTGTTGTTGTTGTTGTTGTTGTTTGTTGTTGTGTTGTTGATGCTGTTGTTGTTGTTGTTTGTTGTTGTTGTTGTTGTGTTGTGTTTGGTTGTTGTTGTTGTTGCTGTTGTTGTTGTTGTTGTTGTTGTCTGTTTTTTGTTTGGTTTTTTGTTTTTTTGTTTGTTGTTGTGTTGTTGTTGTTGTTCTGATTATCTGTGTATAGTTCATCTTCTCATAATCGCTGTATGGTAGGGTAAAAGCACTACCTTCTTCATCATTGAGCAAGCCACTTGTTATCAAAGGTGCTATGACTGAAAAGAGTAAAGTAGGAACACACGCTCCACCTTTCTGTAATAGCTTCTTTTATTTTTAAGTTTTTCTTACGTTACCAGCAAGTTTTTTGATGATGTTTCTATGAACACGTAGCTTTACCTATGTAAAAAAAAAGGAACATTTTTTCTTTTATAAAGATTTTTAGGCATACTTCTGCTATACATTGGTATAAATTTTTCATCTTCACAGGAATCAGTTTACGTGTTTTCAGAAGGTTTCAAGGGTTTTAATTTTCTCACATAAGCAGGTGAAAAATCTGTTCACTAGAGTACTCATTATTCCGGTATGTATACTGTCTCAATCTCGTTAGGTAGGATATTTGTAAGCAGTAACACTCTATGCATGATCTTAGGATAAAGCTCACAGAGTAAATAACCATGAGATAGATGTAACCTTTTTATATACTTTTAAGAACTCTTTACGTTGGTTGAGTAGGAAACATCTGGGTAGCCACAACATTGACCTGACT
>JABUQX010016594.1:0-25000 GCA_015478945.1 Trachelipus rathkii | reverse complement strand
AATGTATAATAAGAGGAGGAAGAAGTGGGTTTTCTGTAAAAGAGAAGGATAGATGTGGAGAGTTTTTCCATGAAATTAAAGTTCAAGAAAAGGTAGGAAGAGTTTAATAATAGGTAATTCATGTGTGAAGGAGATAGAGGGATGAATGTTATTGATATGTTGTAAATAAATTTATATTGATGTCATTTGGAAGTGAGCAGAACACGTCTGTCCAACATAACGAAACCGCAAGTGGTATTAGAAAGAGAAGGGGGATGAATAATGTAGTGGTGTTCAAAGAGTTCCATAAAATATTGCTTAAGGTGGCAGATAAGGGAGAACCCATTGAGGCCCATAAGTTGTTGTAAAAAGAATTGTTAAAAGTAAAGAAACTTTGATCAAGTGTGAGAGAAATAAGTTGCTTAAGGGCAAGAACCAATTTGGGGCCTATTTTCGGGTCTCATTTTCCAGCCACCTAAAAATGGACCATAAAAATTCGGATTTTTCATCCGATTTTGACTATATATAAACACCAAATTGTAGCTTGTTTTGCACTCATAAACGTTTTCGGGTTTTTCTGTGTCTGTAGAAGTCATACTTTCAGAATTTTCATTTTTTAATTTTCATAGTATTTTGCAATTCTCGTAATTTCTTCCAGAATTTTTTCCGAAAATGACTTCAAACTTGAAAGTAATGCATAGATAGGTCCATTATCTAAAAATAGTAAGAAGAACTTTTTCGATTTTTGAGTTTTGTGCTTCAGCGTGTCCAATTTCCAAACCCACTTTTTGGAATTTTGAAGTGAAAAATTGCGATAATTTTTTTGTTTCGGCGAAGTGATAATAATTTTTCGAGGGCTAAATGTAGTTCAGAGGAAAGATGCCATTTTTAGCTTAAACGCATTTCTTTGGATATGCATTAGTTTTGCTGATTTGTTCTTGCAAACATTTAAAAAAAAAAAAATTTCGAAAATTTTTGAAAAAATTCTTTGAGTATACACAAAAATTATACTAAGTAAAAAAATGCATCTTGCCCGATTACATATGCCCTGAAAATTTATCCATCGCTGAATAAAAAAAATTATCGGCAATTTTTCATTCAAAATCCCAAAAAAAATTGGTTAGGAAATTGGACAACCGTGAGCACAAAACTCAAAAAATCGAAAAGTACTTCTCTACCTATTTTGGATAATGGACGCTACTATGCATATTTACAAGTTTGAATCCATTTCGAAAAAAATCTGAGAAATTACAAATTATGTCAGAAACATGAAAATTGAAAATTGATATTTCCGAAGAAGGACTTAAAGTGACACAGATAATACAGAAAATGAAACGTTTTAGAGTGCAAAGAAAACTCACAATTGTGTTATATATTTAAATCGGCTGAAAATTTCGAATTTAATGTCCATTTTGTAGGTTTGGGGCTGAAGAATGGATCAGACCGAGAGAAATAAGTTGCTTAAGAAGGGAGGAAGGATAATTTAAAGTGATGTTATGTTCTTGAGAATGGGTTTCTAGTACGTTTAGAGTAATGGGACAGGTACGCTGAAGTGAAGAAGGGAGGTGACGTCAAAGCTAAGAACATTGGTGTTGTGAAGGTAAGCTGTATGAATACGTTGTAGAAATCTTCCTGTATTGATTAGATGGAGATTGGCTGAAATTGATGGCCGCTTAATGGTTTGTAAAAATTGAGAAGATAACCAGCGAAGAAAGTTTTTATAAGTAGTGCAATTAAGTAATTGGAAATGATAGGGCGTAAGGGGTGATTAGGCTGGTGAATCTTTGGCAAGCCATAGAAGTGGACAAGATCAGTCATGTACTATTATATTTTTATTATATCAATGTCCGGGTATATTACTACTGTTGCGTTCAAGCAAAATTTTATATTATATATATATTATAATATATAATATATTAGTATATATATATATATATGATATATATATTATATATATATATATATGATTATATATATATATAATATATAATAGGGTATATTTATATAATATAAATCCAACATTCTAAATAAAATATAACAATATATTTATATATATATAATATATATATTATATATATAGTGATGTGGGTTCACTGGAGCGAGAAACTGGCAACAGTGGAGGATATATATAATATATAATATATATATATATACTATATATACTATATATATATATACTATGAATATATATTTACATTGATATATAATATATGATATATATAATATTATATATATATATAGAGCTATATAGTATATATATATATTTATATACAACTTATTCTTGCTAGAAAATCAAATATTTTTAAAAAATTCTTCAAAATATTTATCTTAATTTAAATTAATTAATGGTAAAAAAATCTTAGGGAATTGAACCTTCGTCATTCATATTTACCCCAAACCCTAAAGACTTTAAGTCGTTTTCTTTTGACTTGCATTTTTCTAATTTTAAGCTAAGCCCGGGCCCGGCGCCGGCCCCGGCCTAGGCAAAATTCCCCGCCCACGGTCGGTCCTAAGATATATTATATTATAGGCGTATATATAGATATTATATATATATAATTAATATATATATATTATATCTTATAATATATATTATAAATAGTATATTTATATATATATATTATATATATATATATATATATATATATATATATATATATATGTATATTAGATAGTATATAATTATATATATATAGCTAGATATATATATATAAATATTATGTTTTACGGTGAGAAATTTATTCTTTATTTTCTTACTTATTGTGTTTTATATGTGTTTGCAGCTGATATCACGGTACGCCTTCCTTTGAATTGATTTTAACAGCTTTGGCGCAACCGGCCAATGCTATCGAACATAACTGAAGGTTTCTAGGCGGGTATTAATGGTTAGAAAATCCAGCAGTATAGAAAGCACAAAGCTAGTTTGACATTAAGCCAATATGAAAACGAAAAAATAAAAACTTTAGACAAAATAATACAATAACCGTATTATTAGTAATTACTACTTCATATCTATCGATATGATATTTTTCAGTTTTTCTAACTACTAAAACGCCTTAACCAAATTGGGGTTTGTGTCGTCTGCAGCACATAAGGTTCATAATTTTTATTCGCCAAGAATTTTAGGGGGGCAAGTGCCCCACCCCTGCCTACGCCCTATATTATATATATATATATATATATATAATATTATATATATTAATATATATATATATATATTAGTAATATAGATATATTATATATATATATATATATATATATATATATTACTATATAATATATAATTATATATATCATACCGGCAACGAATATAAGGCCACACGGACGGAAGCTCGATCAAAAAAAATTTTTTCAAATAGGTAGCCTCTATGATACAAAATAGACGTTTAGGGTCGAAATGACAAAAAATCATATCTCAAAAACTACAAATAGCTACACTAAACAGGAAAGGAATACTTTTAGGAATCCTGGTAAATTTTAGTAAGGAATGTAAAAAAAAAAAAAATTATTGTTAATAATTTAGTAATATGAGGAGAAAGCTATTTAAGACCTTTTATACGTTACTAGTTAAAATAAATAGACTTTACTAGTCATAGTTTTTTTTTTGTTTTTTTATTAAAGACATACCCAAGGGTATAAACCGCCAGGCCGAGTGCAGGAGTCGGGGGTCTCTCGCCCTTCGGGGGAAGCTACGGGGTAGGACTAATTTCCCCCCCTCCGGGGAGGGTCTCCCGAACCCCCGCTCCTTTGTATTTTGGGTGTCGCGGGGGGGTTCCCTCCGCCCCTTCCCTACTGGGGTATGGAAAACGTCCGCCCTGTGTTCCCCGTCGGGCTCGAGCGCCCTACATTGCCGTGTAATACCTTTACAAATAAATTCATATATATATATATAGTTTCGCCCCTAGAACAGGTACATAAAAAAAAAAAAAAAAAAAAAAAAAAAAAAAAAAAAATCATTTGAATGATGCTTTTTCTATTTATGTCTGCTAGATGCTACCTGTGAAATTTTTTTTGATCCGAGCTCCGGTTCCGTGTGGGCGTTAATAACTTTTGGTATATGAAATATATATGATATATATATATATATATATATATATAATATAATATTGCATATATTATTATATATATAATATATATACTATATATATATATATTATATACTATATATATATATATATATATATGAATACTATATTATTAGTATATATATACTACTTCTAATATATAATATTTATATCATGAATTCTAGGTTGAACGCTTATTAGGATTTTATGAAAATTCATCTCTGATCGCATTTAGAGAATTTATGAAACGTGAAATTCAAATTTTAAAAGGTTTACCTCGAATATGAAAGAAAATAATATCAAGAAAACGTTGCTAAACGACGGGTAAACAAATGGAATCTTTAAATAAAGACGTAATTAATTCGAGAAGATTTTTTACTTTTTATATTGTCTTCTGACATACGCTGGTAAGTGAAATTTATTTTAATTGTTTAGAAATAAATGAGTAATTGTAATACGGGTTATTTTGTATTTCCAGTACAAAGTTTCTTCATTTATTTCGTCAGAAATAGATAATAGAAGCGGCAGGTAATATTAAGGGAGTATCTATAAGTATAAAATTTGGAAATGGGGTTTGATATTAATTATAATATATGGTATACATAGATAAATATTTTAAACAAGTAATAGCAATATTTATATCATATTTATATTTATTTTAACATAATAACATGAACTTATTATCTGTTTAAACAAGGTCAATTTTACTAACTATTGATAACAAAGGTTGGCTGGCTAATTGACAATACAACCTAAGTTGTGTCCCTTTTATCTATATAGTAATACCTGCATTTATATATTTCAACCACTATTGATGCGGTACGAAATAATTGTTAATAAAAAATAACCACGGATATTAGTTATTATTATTATTATGCTATTATATTAATTATTATAATTATTCATTATTATTATTATTATTATTTATTATTAAGTTATTTTATATATTAGATTATTAATTATTGATTATTATTATGATAATTATTATTTTATTATTATTATTAGTTACTATTATATATATATTATTATCATTATTATTTAATTTATTATTATATTATTATTATCTTATATATTATCTATTATACTTATCTATTATGTTCATGCTATTGTAATTTTTAATAGATATTATTATTAAACATAACAGAAGCTTTGCTTTCTCCTGTGAGGAGAGAGGGGAATGTGTGAAAATAATATATATATATATATATATATACATATCATAGTATATATATTTACTTATCATAGTATATATAGGCCTTGAGTATTATTACCTGGGACAATAGTATATATTTATTAACTATATTAATCTTATAAATAATATAAAACTAAATAAGAATTAAATATATTTAATTATAATATTAATAAAATATATATATATATATAATTATATATATATATAGTTATATAATATATAACTATATAGGTATAAAATATTAGTAGATATATGCTACTAGGTATAGGATATAATAATAGTAATATTAATGAAATATATATATATTTTTCCAGTTGCGATATCTCCATTGCTTGTGTTACCATGCACCACAACTTAACATGAAAAGGTCAAAAGAATAAATTAAATTTGAGATAAAGATAACGAGACCATTAGTTCTTCTATTAATATCAGAGTTTATATTTATATTAATTTAGCGATCTCGGAGGCAAACGTGAATAATAATTTCTAGTCATTCGACCCCATGCTGTTCTTGAGTAAGTTTAACTCCGCGTTAAGCATGGTGCGCGTTGCATGAAATTATTCACGAGCGAAAACACTGTGAAAGCTTTGGGAACTTAACAGGAAGCAGTTACGCGAGCGGGTGAGAAACGCATTTCGCGTACTGTCTTATAATTCGTAGGTCTATGTGCCGAGATCATGCGCGCCTCTCTTTTATATATAATTTTTTGGAAAGAAAAAATGAAAAGAGAATGCTTTTTTCTGTTATTAAAGTAATCATATATATTAAAGGCCGTTGGCTGTTTTGGCCAAATATTCTTAAACATTATAGTAACGTTATTCTGAATTATTGTTCTTTTGTTCAGATCATTTAAGAAATTTTGAGAATATTCTCCAGATCGTAAGAATTTTGAATCTTCTCCGGGCTGTTGTAGATACAGCGGATTCGTGGATATAAAAATGATCAATGTAATCTGCATTAAATTCAAACAGAAAAAAAAAAGAAAATTAGTAAGACTAAAAAAAACTCACACACGAACAAAAGAGAGAATAAAAAAAATTATGTACATGTGTGTTTACAGGTCTTTCATCATAGATGCTCAGGCTAAATTGATTCTTTATTATACTAGAAAGATGACATATCATCTGATAATCTCCAAAATTATCACAACCAGTTGTCTTGTTAACGCAATCTTACTGCAGAGACATTCATATTCTACGAAAATGTAAAACAAAGGAAATTACGGCGGATAGCAGTCCATGAAAATATTTTTTTTTATTTTGTATTTTTTTTACAAGATTGAAATCAAATTTTTTTTATTAATGACTTTAGAGTAATGATGGGATGATGAAATAATATTTCATAATTCAGTCAATTTTATTAATTACTCCTTAAAATATTCATAAAATATGCAATGATAATGTTTTCGCTACCTGATAGGCCCGTTGGACTCACTATTCCACTTTTTAGAAGAATATAAAATTCAGCTTTTGCTGCTCTGAGTTATATTTGATGAAAAGAGTGTTACAATGATGACACTTTTCATTGTTTTTTTTTATTGTAACAGATACTATATATATATATATATATATATATATATATATATATACATATATATAATATAATAATACTATGCTATATATATGATAATATATAATATAATTATAATAATAGTATATATATATATATATATATATATATATATATATGGTGATATTTGTGTTTAAGGAGCGACAACTATCAGCGATATATATGTTAAAAAATTATGGGAGGAGCTAACAGGGGAAAGGAATACATGTTTTGGAATCCTGGCAAAATTTTTATTGCGGACAGTAAAAAAAAGAGTAAAAAATCCAAAAATAAAAAAAAAAATAAAAAACATATCTCAAAAACTACAATAGCTACAGCGAAAAGGGAATACAATTTTTGGAATCCTTGTAAAATTTTAGTTAGTTAAATGTAAAAAAAAAAATAAATAATAAATAGAATAAAATAAATATTGCTTATTTTTTTTTTTTAGGAAAAGGGGGACATAATATAATTATATATATATATATATTATATAATATATATATATATATATAATCTCTATTATATATATATATATTATATATATATATATATATATATATATATATATTATATATATATTTGTAAAGGTATTACACGGATATGTAGGGGGCTCGAGCCGAAGGAGAACACAAGGGGGGGGAACGTTTCCATACCCCGGTAACGGGGAGGGGCGAGGAAAACCCCGTGACACTAAATACCGAGAAAGAGAGCGGGCTTACCGAGACCCTCCCCGAGGGAGGGCAATTAGTCCTAGCCGTAGTTCCCAAAAGGCCGAGAGACCAGCGGACTCCTGCCATCGGGCGGTTAACCCTTGGGGTACTCCTTTGGAAAAAATCACACCCAATTAATATAGATATAGTCTAATTTATTTTTATACGAGTAACCATAATAAGGTTCTAAATAGCTCTCTACTAATCAATATACTATAATTATTAACATAATTTTTTTAATTTCTTTTAATTTTTTTTTTTACAATTTTCCTAATCTAAATTTACGCAGGATTCAAAAATGATATCTGCTTCTTCAACCTGTGGTCTATTGTACGCTTTTTTGAAGATATATATATATATTTTTATATATTTTTTTTTTTTACATTTTCCGCACTAAAAACTTCGACCCGGCCATGACTCCAGCAATGTATTACCTTTTCCCCTGTGGCTATTGCCAGTTTGAGATATGGATCCGATGATAGTCTGTCGCTTTACAAACCAAATTTCAGCCTACTATATACTATATTATTATCCCTCTTATTATTCACTATTATAAATATTATATATATATTCTATACTTATCTATATATATATTATATAGTATATATATATAGAACGCTCAAGCAGTATATTAATATATAAGGGTATACTTATATTAGGTCATTATCTAGATAGTATATTATATAGGTATAATATATCTCCTTTGTTGTAAATAAATATACTTTTATATATGGAAACATATTATTAGTTATATATATATACTATATATAGTATAATATAATATACACGTAATTAAATAATAATAATAATATATATTATTACTCTCAAATATTTGGAATTAATAAATTATACATTAATATTTTAAATATAAGAAAAAAAAGAAAATATACTATTTTAAATAAAAATATGTAAATAAACTATAATATAAAAATTAAAAATTAAATTATTTTATCAAATGTGTTTTTAAAAAAAAAAATATAAGATTTATACTAAAAAAATTCAATTAAAAGTAAAATAATAAATAAAATATGAATAGTGATAATATATACGTATACCCTCTGTAATGTATATAAGTACGTATATTATATATATATACTTATATTGATATATATACTATATATATATACTTAGAATATACTATATATATTATAATTATACTATATATATATATAATACTATATATATATATAAGATAATGTGTCAATTAGTGAACTGTATTGTAATATATATATCATATATATATACTATATATATATATTATATATTACTATATTATAAAACTATAACCTATATATATATATAATAATAATATATATAAATATATATATATATATACTATATGTTATATTAAATATATAAGATACATATATATACATAGTATATACACCCTTATTATATATATATACTATATATAGTCAATTATAGTAACAGCTGATTTTTTTGTAATGTTTGTAAAACAAGTTTTTAAGAATAAGATTTATTCGGGTCGTTTTGGCACGAAACCGTTCTTAAAATGCGTAAGAATTTGTCTATCGAGCGTAAGACAAACTCGGATCTCTGATTTCTTAAAATTGTATCCAAATGACTTTTTTCAATTATTATTTAAAGTTCTTTAAGTGGTAACTTTATCTAATCAAAATTTTGTAAAATAGTGTATTAAAAATTAGTATGGGTTGTATCATGGATGTTATAGAATAATTTTAGGAAAAAATTGTAATTATATCTTTGCACAAATAAGATTCTGAAGAATGCATATAATGAATAATAAAAAAGGAAAAAAAATAAAATTTATTCCGATGATATAAGCTTGTGACAAACTTATATCATAGCAATAAATTTTTTTTTGTTTTTTTTTATTATTATGATGTACGAGCCTACAGTATTTTTCTTACGTGAAAATTGTTATTCAAGACCCAATGATAACTAGGATTCCTATTGCCTGGTTGTAAGGTCGTATAGAGATTTATGCGAAGTAAACTTTGTAATTTTAATTACATCAATTAATTATAGTATAAATAATTATATATATATATATATAATCTATATACTATATAAAGATATATATAATATATATACTATATAGATATATAGATATATATATATATATATATATCATATATATATATACATATATATATATATATTTATTACAAATGACTACTCTGTTTTAGGAATTTAGAAGTATGTATGAGGATTGTAATAGCGTAATAGCTTTACCGCATGCTCAATAACAATTATTTCAGTGCATGATTCGCCATGAGATATATAGTATATATATTGATTATATAGATATATAATATATTATATATTATATAATATATATATCATGTAACCTATATATAATATAGATATATAATATAATATATACTATGTATATATATATATAACTACATATATATGATATCATATATATAATATAGATATATATATATATATTATATCCTCACATATGCTGACGACTATGGGTGTTCTCAGTTAAACAATACGAAAGGCAAAGTTGTTATTGATCATCTATTATGCATTGAGTTTCAATTGGTTGTTTATTAATTGCAACCCTTTCAGGTACTGTTCTATGAACTATTATATTCTCCTAAGTAATCCTTCAAGTGTTATCTTTTTCTTCATCCATACTAATCCTTTGCTATTATCGAGCGCTTTACATCATCAGCGCACGTACCTCGTCCTTTGGGTTTGCCCTTCTTCCTATTGCCATTGAACTACACAAACACTATATCGATTTAAAATAAAATTGATATTATAGTATATATATTATATAAGGTTATATATATAATATATATATCTAATAGTTATATATTATATATATATATTATATATATATATATATACTATATATATACTATATATATATATATATATATATATATATTATATACAATTTTGGCAGTGCCTGTAAAGTAAAGTTATGGCGTCTACTAATTTATAATTTATATTAGGCGAAGGCTTTGACTCCCATTGGGTTCCGTACTGGAAAAGGTGTGCTCCTTGTTCCTTCCATTATGACCTTATAGTCAAGCTGGATTCTGGATACTCAGAACTCGAGTTAGAATAGACGTTCTTTATTATTATTGATATGTATAGTATTATTAAAGTTATATTATTTTATTATTATCTATTAATATTTATTATTAATTATTATTATTATATTATTATTATTAATTATATAGATTATTATTATTTTATTAATATTAATTATTATGTAATATTATAATATTATTATTCATTATTTATATATTAATTATTATTTATATTATTATTATTATTATTATTAATATTATTATTATTATTATTATTATTATTATTATTATTATTATTATTATTATTATTATTATTATTATTATTATTATTATTATTATTATTATTATTATTATTATTATTTATTTCACAATTATTATATTATTTATTATTATTTATTTATTATTATTATTAATATTAATTGATTATTATTATTATTTAATTTCCTATTTAATTATTTTATATTTGAATATATTTTCGTATTAATGTGTACATATTTGTTTCTATTTTTTTCCTATTTATTATGTTATCTTATATATATATATAATTTTAAAATTAAGATTATATTATTTTTTTTAAGCATCAGTTACATATTTGAACTATAAAATTTATAATATACATGCTATATATATATATTATATATATATATATATAATATCAATATATATAATATATATATTACTATATAGTATAGTATATATATTATACTTATATATATATATATATATAGAAGGTATATATTTTAAATAATACATTAAGTATATATATATATATATATATATATATATTATTATATATTATAGTATATATATATATTATATATATATATAATATATATATATACTATATTATATATATATATATAATATATTTATATATATATAATATATATATATATATATATACTATATATCATATACTATATATAATACTATATATATATATATATAATATATAATATCTATATATATATATATTAGTATATATATACTTATATATTAATATAAATATATAATATAGGTTCATAAGTGAAAGAGAAAATTTATAGTTATATAATATATTATTTTATTTATATATATATTATAATATATTAATCATGGGTATATCAGATATCATTCATAGATCTATAGGTACTTACGTAATATATATATATATTTATTATTTATATATAGTATAATATTTATATCGTTATAATACTATGTATATATATATTGTAACTATATTATATATATTGGCATACTACACAATCATATAGTTAATCTATAGGTATATTAGATTATATATAAGCTTACTATTTATATTTAGGGGGTGAGGGTAGGATTATATAGTATACTATATATAATTTATAGTAAAATAATAGTAAATAGACAGTATATATGGCCGGCACTTGGATTTAACTCCACTGAAGTTCCTTGGACTCAGAAATCGACTGACGAAAAATCGGAAGGAAAAATGTTGAAGAAATATTACTCAGCCTTGTCCTTAAAAATTATCATGAGAGTTTATCATGTTTTTCTTCTCGATTTTAAATTATTTAATTACAGCATTTGTGACGTTCTAATAATAGGTGGCCATTGCGAAGATATCGATGGTTGTAGCAATATAATTTATAATTATTTCCCTTATACTTCTTAGTATTTGTAAACTACAGTTCAAAAGAACGTATTTAATGTGTGAATTCAAATCTAGTAAATGTGTTCGTAAAAATATTTATGGGTCTGAAAGTGTGAATTATAATGACGTCTTTATTTTGGTGAAGCGCAGAATTTGTTTTGTTGAGTACTTTTGACAAAAAGAGTCAGTACCATGGAATAATAACTCTAGCTGAATATGGCTTGAATTATAAGACGTTAGAAAAGGATTGAAATCGTATGGGTTTTAAAAAGGTTTTTGATAAATGCAAGACTGATATTTTTAGAACTTTATTTATTGAGTGTAGTTCATTATTTTGATATTTATATATTTATTTAAGTATTTAGTTGAATAGTTTTTGATATATAGACAGGATCGGAGACAGGTCTAAACAACCCAGCATTTCAATATCACTGCTTGTGACAACTCAAGCACTAGCGTAGGAAATCAATGCCACTGGAACCATGCTTTTCTAAGGACCTCTTGGAGAAAAAAAGTTTAGAAACCAGGTGATAGAAAATGCTACCCCCACTGGTAGGGTCAAAACCCTTACTGGGAGTGTAAAAATCAAGAACTAACATTGGAATCTATGCAATTGGAAACACAGTCATCTGGAGACTTTGGGAGAATGAGCTTAGAAGCCAAATGGAAGATAATAATAGTCCAACTGAAGATTGAAAATCTTTCATGGGAGTGGATGAAGATGAATTTTTAAATAGTAATCACTACCACTTATTAACAAAGCCTAAAATCAACGATGGAACATGTACAGCCATCTTTAATCAATGGGAATCGAATGAACATCTTTGCTACAGGGAAAATATGAAAAGAGCATTGATGACCATGCGCAGATATCCACAAAATTTGAGTTTTAAAATTTCGGAGCTAAAGTCGGAGCTGGGTGTTTTAAAATGATGTTGCAGGCTCCGCACTATTTTTTCATATAATATTTTGTTATTGTGTTGGCTTTTTCAGTGGTGTGTGTGTGTGTGTATAGGCTGGAGTATTTTCTTCAGATCTCAAACCTCATGAGTTGTTCGAGGTAGCAGTGACATTGGTTCGAATCCCAGTACAGTCGGACTTTCCAGGAGTAGATTCATTTTGAGAGGGATGTGTTTTTTATATATGTATAAAATGAACAGTATTATAGATGGACCTTATAACCCCCTCCCCCTCACCACCAGAAAAAATCAAAAGTGTCTCTTATACGAGGATTATTTAAGGCCTATTTTCGATTTTTTTCTGGTGTGTGGATCATAAGATCTATCTGTTATACAGTTCAAATTTAGGGCTACGGAATCAGGACTGCCGAGCAGCAAGGTTCTGGGTGGAGCCAGAGTCGGAGTAAAATTTTTTTCTGTTAAATAATGGTTCGGAGGTGAAACTGCATATTTTAAAATGATGGAGCCGGAGCTGGGAGGTTTTAAAATCGTGGAGCCACAGTCGAAGCTGAATATTTTAAAATGATGCAAAAGGATCCACAGGAATGGTTAAAATAAAATTCTGTTACGTGTGCTGGCTATTTCAGTGGTATATGTGTGCAGGTGTGTGTGTAGGTGTGTGTGTGTTGGTGTGTGTTTGTGTGTATGGAGACTGGAGTGTTAACTCTTTGCCACAAACTCTTATGATTTATGGAAAGCATCCAACTAGGGTCCGAGGATATGAACCCCTTAACCTAAGCGTGGGAAACCACGCTTAGTCGACTACGAAAATTCCAGTTAGTTAATTAGTTAATTGTGTTATTTATGTTAATAAAATTTATATTTAAATAAGTTAAAAATTTTACTAGTCAAAATATAAATTTTAAGTTGGACTGATTATTAATTTTGTATGTTCTACTTACAATTAAAGTTTGTATAGGTTTTTTTAATTAAATAAAAATTAAAAGTCGACCATTTTAGTAAATATTCAGAAATGTTATTTTAATTAAAATGTTAAAAGTGATTTTATAAGCATTTTATTCTCCCTCAAAACAAAAACAAATAAAAAAACAAAATTAAAATTTTAACGTTTTGATAACCTCGGAAATGTTAAGTTGCATTTCTTAGGTTAGGTTAGGTTAGGTTAGGTTAGGTTAGGTTAGGTTAGGTTAGGTTAGGTTAGCTTTTGCTTGACGATAAGCTTGATCAAATAAATCATATCGAGTAAAATTGTTTATTAGACGGCAAAACTGACGATTTATTTGAACTGAATGATGTTTGACAGACCTCAAAAGTTTGAGTTCTAATTTCAGTAAATTGTCTTCAATAAATTGTCTCAACAAAGTTAACGAAAAGTTTCGAGCTAAAACTAGCGTGTCTTGAAATAATTTCATTTATGCAATTCATCACTCATCTAAAATATTCGGTTATCTAAAATTATTAAAATAGTATATTATTATTATTATTATTGTATTATTATTATTATTATTGTATTCCATTCCATTCCATTCCATTCCATTCCATTCCATTCCATTCCATTCCATTCCATTCCATTCCATTCCATTCCATTTTCCATTCCATTCCATTCCATTCCATTCCATTCCATTCCATTCCATTCCATTCCATTCCATTCCATTCCATTCCATTCCATTCCATTCCATTCCATTCCATTCCATTCCATTATTCCATTCCATTCCATTCCATTCCATTCCATTCCATTCCATTCCATTCCATTCCATTCCATTCCATTCCATTCCATTCCATTCCATTCCATTCCATTCCATTATTCCATTCCATTCCATTCCATTCCATTCCATTCCATTCCATTCCATTCCATTCCATTCCATTCCATTCCATTCCATTCCATTCCATTCCATTCCATTCCATTCCATTCCATTCCATTCCATTCCATTCCATTCCATTCCATTCCATTCCATTCCATTCCATTCCATTCCATTCCGTTGTTAATTGTGTGTTATTATTGTGTAACTACTGAGATGATGAGAATTTCTTGTGAATGTAAAAGGAATTTCAATGAGATTTGATCTATTAGCAATGTCTAAAGTAGAATTAGAATGAAGGGACTAAAATGTCTTTCATTATTATTATTATTATTATTATTATTATTATTATTATTATTATTATTATTATTATTATTATTATTATTATTATTATTATTATTATTATTATTACAATTTTATTATTATTTTTGCAATTATTTTGTTATTATAGTTATTATTATTATTATTATTATTATTATTATTATTATTATTATTATTATTATTATTATTATTATTATTATTATTATTATTATTATTATTGGGTTAATCATTTTTATTAAAGATACAATTTTCGAAATATTATATTGAACGTCTTTTGTTGTTTGTTGAATTTCTTTCAGTGCTGATGTTAGTCAGTTATTCACGGATGAGGATGTCCATTCTCTCTCTCTCTCTCTCTCTCTCTCTCTCTCTCTCTCTCTCCTCTCTCTCCTCCTCTCTCTTTCTCTCCTCCTCTCTTTCTCATATATATATATATATATATATATATATGTAATATGATTTCTTTGGAAATTTCACCAATAATTCGAGTTTACGTGTGTGTAGCTATGTGTGTGTGTGTGTGTATGTGTATGTGTGCCAGTTTTTTTATATATACTACTATATATATATATATATATATATATATATATATATATATATATATATATATATATATATATATATATATATATATATATATATATATATATATATATAAGTTACCTAACGTAAACACGTTAATAGTGTAAATTAGTAAATGTACTGTATACCAAACGAAAGCTTAAATAATAAATTTTTTCTAGGGTTGAACGAAGAAGTATTGAAAGTAATTAAATTTTTTGTTTATTCTTTTGCGAACCAATTTGTGGCGCGTTTATTGAAATTTAATAATATATGTGAAAGAAGTTTCGTTATGCGTTCAGTGTGCTTTTCAAGAGATTAGAGAGCGGTCATGGCGCACATATTATCCGTAACTGTTGAAGATATATTTGTAGTGCGTCTAATGTGATGTAGAGTTACTAACCTATTTGCAATAAAAAAAAATAATTTTGAGGTTTAATTAATTTAGGTTTAATAACTGTTGAAAACACAAATGGAGAATTTCTAGTAAAAACAATATTATGAAAGTTAAAATAAAGAATGACTTTCTGATTGAATAATGATAAATGATATGATGCTGCAGCGGCAATGAAGAGAAGAATATTTTCTCTACTGAAAAAGACTCAAAACATGCTTTCTCAATTCCACAGGAGAGGAGAACTTAACATAGCTTTCTGCAATGAGTTTTCATCATGGCTACACAATATAGACGGAGGAAGTTATCAATCATTTTGGTGTTAAGACAGATTGAAGAATGTTTTTTTGTGTATAAAATGACATCTATTATATAGTATTTTTAAATTAGAATATTTTATTCCTTTTTGTTCAAAGATATCTCTCCTCTCTTTCTTTGCAGAGGGTTGTATTTCCTTCCTTCATTTCTTTCCTTCTTTCTTCCACTCACTCCTTTCCATTGGTCCATTGCTGTCTTTATTCCTTCATTCTTTCATGTCCATTTCATTTTCTCGATTTTATACATTTCATCCATCATTAAGTTCATCCACACATACCACCCCACACACACACACACACCACTACACACACACACACACACACACACACACACACACACACACACACACACACATACACACATATATATATATATATATATATATATATATATATATATATATATATATATATATATATATATATATACCTATATATATATATATATATATATATATATATATACTATATATATATATATATATATATATATATATTACAACTTCCCACCACTCACAGGCAGAGCCCCTATTCAAAGAAAGGGTAGTACACCTAAAAGTTCACCCACTAGCGTAAATTAGGCAGATGAGCATGGAGCACTTGAGCTTTTAAAGTGAGAGATTAAATACAGCAGGAAGCACAGAAGATGAGAATTCCACAAAACAGAAGTGGCAGGAAAGAGGAAGCACCGCAGCGAATATATATATATCACCTGGTGATGTCGCCTTGACAGAAACTCGGTTGCTCTTTAATTTTGTTCTTGAATCCAACTTTTGGAGTTGGAGGATGGCTCAATCATGTAGCACCGGGCATATTGTCCTCCTACACGCACAACATGCGATGGATTTCAATCCCAGAAGGCAGTTAATTCTTTTACCTTCTAACTATTATATTTCTTTCTTTAACATCTTATATAATTTGCGATTATTATGCAATATTTAACATTTAAAAATATAAAGAACGAAATGGGACAGGCTGGACACCTGGTGATGTCGCCTTGACGGGAACTCGGTTGCTATATAATTGTTCTTGATCCAACTTTTTTGGGGTGGAGGATGGCTCAATCATGTAGCACCAGGCATATTGTCCTCACGCGCAACATGCGGTGGCTCAATCACAGAGAAGGCAGTTCTTCTCTTTACCTTCTCATTATATATGTTCTTTCTTCAACATCTTATATAAAATGCGATTATTATACAATATTTAACATTTAAAATATAAAGAACGAGAGATAGGACAAGGCTGGACACCTGGTGATGTCGCCTTGACGGGGAACTCGGTTGCTTTGTAGTTGTTCTTGAATCCAACTTTTTTTGGGTTGGAGGATGACTCAATCATATAGCACCGGCATATTGTCCCCTCACACTTGCAACATGCAGTGGTTCAATCCCAGAGAAGGCAGTTAGTCTTACCTTCTCATTATATGTTCTTTCTTTAACATCTTATATAATTGCGTTATTATGCAATATTTAACATTTAAAATATAAAGAACGAGAGATAGGACACGCTGGACACTTGGTGATGTCGCCTTGACGGGAACTCGGTTGCTTTGTGGTTGTTCTTGAATCCAACTTTTTTGGGTTGGAGGATGGCTCAATCATGGCACCAGGCGCATATTGTCCCTCACGCCTGCATGGGGTAGTTCAGCTCGAAATCCCCTTCCATTATATATTCTTCTTTATGCTGCTGCCTGCACTGCCTGCCACTATATTTCTTATATATACTTATATACTATATATATATATATATACCTACTTTCCCACTATATTTATATATATATATATATATATATCTATATATTATATATATATATATATATATATATATATATATATATATTTTGATTTAATTTTAAAACTATATTTATTTATTTTCTAATAATTTATGATAAATTTGTTTGATTCCACTATGGAATAGTATAAAGTCTATTCTCCCTAATCCTAATTACTTTTCCTGTTAAAAATTCAATCCTCTTTTGGTGTTCTCCCCGCCAAAAATGTCAACTCAACTTTGCTTTCAACACCAACTTTGCTTTTCTTCAGCACCTTTGCTTCTTCAACTCCAGCTTTGCTTCTTAAACTCCAAGTATGCTTCTTCTATTCCACTCCATCCTCTTATAATTCTCCCGACAAGCTACAACTGTGTCTTCTTTCTCTTCTACTAATGCTGAACTTTTCGTTGAAGCCTTTGTCACTAATTTCAATAAATTGATAGTACGTCATAAATTCCCATCACAGGAGATTTTGGCAACCATCATCCCGATTTAAGGGTGTATTTATATTTATATATATATATATATATATATATATATATATATATATATATATATATATATATATATATATATATATATATATATATGTATAATAATATATATGTATATATATATATATATAATAATATATATATATAAATGTATATATATATAACAATATATGTAATAATAACAACAACAACATATTCTTTCTCCTCTCTCTCTCTCCTCTCTCTCCTTTCTTTCTCAATATACCCCTCTTACACTCATATCTCTTTCCTCTCCCCCACTCTCACTCACTCATATATATATATATATATATATATATATATATATATATATATATATATAACTCTATATATATGCTATATATATATATATATATATATATATATATATATATATATATTAATAAAATCATTACATTTATTTGTATTTTCAAAGAGAAAGTTCCTAAGTGGGTTTTAAGCCTTACCCTTTAGGATGTTAAGCCAAGAGTGTTACCCTTAACCACGATGAGCCTAAAAGGAAATCTGCCAGGTTCCACTGAAAGCTTTACTTCCCAAGAGGAGTGAAGGCATGTCGTTGACATCTAATCTCCAGACAGATCTCCCCACCCACACTCGGTTCAGAGGTTACACTTGGAGTAAATTTATTCAGAGCTAAATTTTAATTATACAGACATTTGGCACTTAAATCGTGCATTTATTTGTATTTTCAAATCCCTTAGTAGGTTTGAACCCTTACCTTTTAGGATGTTAAGCCAAGAGTGTTACCCTTAACCACGATGAGCTAAAGAAAATCTGCCAGGTTCCACTGAAGCTTTACTTCCCAAGAGGAGTGAAAGGCATGTCGTTGACATCTTACCTCCAGACAGATCTCCCCGCCCACACTCGGGTCAGAGGTAACACTTGGGTAAATTTTATTCGGGAGCTCAAAAGTCCCTAAGTGGGTTTGAACCCTTACCCTTTAGGATGTTAAGCCAAGAATGTTACCCCACCCAACCACGATGAGCTAAAAGGAAATCTGCCAGGTTCCACTGAAAACTTTGCTTCCCAAGAGAAGAGGAGTGGAGGCATGTCGTTGACATCTAACCTCCAGACAGATCTCCCAGCTCACACTCGGGTCGTAACACTTGGGTAAATTTTATTCGGGAGCTAAATAGGTATACAGACATTTGGCACTTAAATCGTGCATTTATTTGTATTTTCAAAAGTCCCTAAGTGGGTTTGAACCCCTACCCTTTAGGATGTTAAGCCAAGAGTACCCCTTAACCACGATGAGCTAAAAGGAAATCTGCCAGGTTCCACTGAAAGCTTTACTTCCCAAGAGGAGTGAAGGCATGTCGCTGACATCTAACCTCCAGACAGATCTCCCCGTCCACACTCGGGTCGGGTAACAATTGGGTAAATTTTATTCGGGAGCTCAATAGGTATACAGACATTTGGCCCTTAATCGTGCATTTATTTGTATTTTCAAAGTCCTAAGTGGGTTTGAACCCTTACCCTTTTGGATGTTGTGCCAAGAGTATTACCCCTTAACCGCACTATGAGTAAAAGAGAAATCTGCCAGGTTCCACTGAGAGAAAACTTTACTTCCCAAGGAGGGAGTGAAAGCATGTCGTTGTCGCCTCAGACAGATCTCCCCGAGGTGTGGGCGGGAGATCTGTCTGGAGGATGAATAACCCAACATTTATCCCTCCCTCTTGCTAAACTTTCAGTGGGAGCAACATTCCACAGCATCATCAGTAGGCCAGTCACAGCAACTAAAGAGGACCAAACCATAGCTAGCTCTCTATATATATATATATATATATATATATATATATATATATAACTATATGTATATATAATAGCTGTATATATGTATATATATATATATATGCTATATATATATATACTATATATATATATATATCAGTGACGACTTCAATAACTTTTACTATGAAGAGATCATTAATGAAAGTAATGAATAAAAGTAGGAGATAAGACAAGAACCCTGAGGAACACCACTATTGACAGAAAGAAAAGAAGAAAGAAGTCGTTCCATCAACCACAGCCACGATTATGAGCGACAGTTAGACATAAATAGGCAAAGAAAGGAGTAAACCCAAAGGGAGGGCTTGGAAACAGTGACGTGCCATACCCGAGTCAAATGCACTTTGAATATGTCAAAGCTGCCACCACGCAAAGTCTCCCCGTAGTTAAGAACGGAAAACCATAAATCGGTTATTAAGGATAGGAAATATATCACCAGTAGACCTCGAACGCCCAAAAGCCGTACTGGCGTCGGAAAGAGAATTAGATTCCAGATTGTCTAAGAGTGTGAGAGTTAAGAGATGGTTTCCCAAAGAGATCTTAGGTAGGAATGCAGGAGTGAGAGGCTGTTGGGCGTGGTTAAGAAGGATCAGGGCAGCTCGCTGGAACCGGTTTGGACATGTGCAGGCTTCCAACACTGAGGGAAAGTGTTAGTATTGAGACATAGAGAGTATATGCTTGTGTATATATATATTCTCTATCATTTTCACCTCAGTGTTAGTACAATCAGCTCCACCTGTATTCTACCTTAAGATCTTGAAACCATTCTTAACTATATATATTTTATATATATATATGTATATATATAAATATATGTATATGTATATTTCTCACCATATGTATGTATATATATGTATACTATATATATATATATGTATGTATATATGTATATATATATATATATATAATAATATGTATATATATATATATATGCTCTTTATATATATATATATATATATATATATGTATATGTAATATATATATGCTGTATGTATGTATATACTTATATATATATATATATATATATATATTTTTTGCTAAGCTTTGTCGTGGGGTTGGACGCCATACTAAAAACTGCAGGGAAAGAAGGTAAAAGAAGAAAAGAGAAGAACTAGAAAGGAGACTAAAGAGGAAGGCTGAAATCTAGAACAGACTATTTGAAGAAAGTTCTAAAAGGTTTCTTTGTCTAAAGAAAGATGTTCCGCGTGTGTTGAAACCAGAATTATTTAGATGCAACTAACAAAATTTATCAAAACTTGCATAAAACATTTTAAAATTTTTATTAAATGAAAAACTTGAAATTAAAATGAGATTATAAAACAAAACAAAATTAATTTTTTGATCGGACCCAAGAGGAGGAGGAACAAAATTTTAAATCTAGGTCTTTTTGAAAATTGAACAATTTATTTAAATAGAATTTGGTCCAAATTCTATTTATATAAATTGTTCAATTTTTAAAAAGACCTAGATTTAAAAAGTAGCTTTTTTATTTTAAATCCAAATTATTTGGATTTAAAATAAAAAAAGCTACTTTAAATGATTTCTGGTCTAGTGTTGGAGGCATTGACGCAGTTTGTCAATATGAAGATATTCTTCCCATGGTTACAGAGCGACAGGGCTAGCAAACCGGTCCTTTCCTTCTGCTTGTACTACTTTTGGTCCAGCGTTTGAATCTTATGAGCCTAGGAGCAGGATCCTCTGGAGAGTTCTGGGAGAACAGTTTTGAGGCCTAATGGAAGAAGATGTTAGTTCTACTGAAAGGGCGATAACCCTACATGAAAGTGTCTAACTCGGAAACCAGGGGGCCGAGAAAATATGGATTTTTTCTAGTGTGTTTGGTTGAGTTTCGGGCCAGAAGGCGAAGATGCTGGACCAACTTACAGGGCGAAAGCCCTTCTTGTTAGTTGTTAGAGATTAAATATATATATATATATATATATATATATATATATATATATATATATATATATATATATATATATATATATATATATATATATATATATATATATATATATATATATATATATATATATATCTATAATAAATATATATATATATATATAATAAATATATATATATATATATAATAAATATATATATATATATATAATAAATATATATATATATATATAATAAATATATATATATATATATAATAAAATGCCTTAAATGTCGAATTTCCACACCACCACATGGGGTAACAACAGCCGGCGCGTTTTTTTAACGTGGTATCCCCAGTAGGCCTAATCCACAAAGGTACACCTGATAATTGCTCCAAAGGTGCCTTTCTCATTTCAGACTTTGTTGATTTTGAAAACACATCTCTGTGCTTTTCTACCATCTGCAAGATATATTGTAGCTGCAATTCATTTTTTGTAAGTTGAGTGTTAAAGGACTTTATTAGAGCAACAGCCCTTTCAGCATTATCATTAAAAACATTCATTTTTTACATAGTTTTTTACCTTAATGTATTCATCATATTTACTCCATTCTGAAGGATCGGATTGAATAAGTAATGTTGGGAATGACAACTTCTCGATGAAAAGTTTGCTTTTGAGGTAATGAAACTTGCCAGTGTATGTTCTGAAACAACCTTATCCGTATAATCAAGACTTATTCTTTTATAAGGCCTTTCAACAGCTGACCTATCTAAAGCTTGAACCATTTGCAGCTTCATTTTACTATTGACTTCATCGTCAAAGAATGCGAGAGTCACCAGCTCTTCGTCCAGGTACCACAAGTGCCGACAGAGAGCTTTTGCAGCAACTGCAGATACGTCCTTTTCGTCATAATCCTTAAGTTTCTGGAGATTGCAGGTCAGTTCTTGGTAATTTTGGCGCACTAGGTGCTGCAAACCAATTGCGCACATATAAGATGACTGCAAACCGAACAAATTTTTCAAGTCCAGTGAGTTCTCTTCTAGTCATTTTGATTTGACTCTGAAATAGTACCATTTTTATGGCATATAAAACTCGTGCCATCCATCTTACTCGATGCATGGCCCCTTTCACAAAATGAACTCCTATAGGAGGAACGTCTCCAAGAATTATAGTTATCCATGTATTAATCTTTTCTTGAATGCATTTTCTTCAATTCCTGTTTGCAGAACTCAACAATTGACCTCTTTCTCTGGAATGCTCGACTTGGTAGTCTGATATGATAATTGTCTTTATTTGGTGTTTCCCAACTGGTCTGAAATGTTAAGCAGCTGTGTCTCTGGTCCAGCAGGTGCTCCAAGGCACTTGCCAAATACATCGAAATTATTATTTCATAAATATGATGCCGAAGGCCAGTTGAAACAGTAATCGCCCAAGTTTGGATTCTATTATACTGAGGAGAATTCACCAGGGTAATAGTTGAGTTTAACAGATTCTTAAAAAATCGATTTTTTTAGAAAATCAATCGATTTGTTGGTATACCTATGATCCCTCTCTCTCTCTCTCTCTCTCTCTCCTCTCTCTTTCTCCTCTCTGCCCACATTCTCTCTTCTGCTAAAATGTGTAATGTATATATATGTATATATATATATAATATATATATATATGTATGTGTGCACAAACATAAAGACTAATTGTAATAAGAATATGTATGCGAATCTCTCAATAATATGTATGTAATATGTATGTAATAATGTGGATCCGGAGATGGAGAAAGAAAGAAATTATAATGTCTAAAAGTTACAAAACAGGAAAATAAATAATAAACAAGGAAAGAGAAAAGAGGAAAGTAAAAAAAAAAAATAACGCTTTTGAAAATTTAAAATAGTTAAATGGTCGCCAGCATGATATTACCGTTTTCTGATAATACGAAGAAGCTCGAGTAGTCAAGTGAGCACATAAAGGTGTAAAATGTTGAATTTTTTCTTTTAACTAAGGATATCCCACAGGGTAAACAGAACGATGGACAGATTCCGGGGTTTCTCGGCCTACCGGGGAACAACAAAGGGGACTTCGTCCCTGTCCCACCAGCTCGAAACCCCCTAAAAGGATATAAATAGAAAAAATAATTTTCTCTAAAGCGTAAAATTAAAATGCTATTTGGCAACTCTTGCTCTCATTGAAGTAATACTGCGCCATCCACCAAATCCATTATACTCATGTCCATTCCGTTCCATCCATCCATTCCTCTCTCTCTCTCTTTCTATATATATACTCCTGCCTCTTTCTCATACATATTTCCGTCTTCAAATGCCTATATATATATACAGATATATATAAATATGCTCATATGTGGATTATTAATATAGCCAATGGCGGTATAAAAATCCATATGCTTTTAGATCTTTAATGTATTGATAAAAATTTGCTTGCTCATGTGTGTGTGTGTGTGTGTGTGTCTCCTCCTCTCTTTCACTATATATATATATATATATATATATGCTCTTTCTTTCTTTCCTGTATGTATGTATGTGAATTTAATATGTATGTGTGTATGTGTGTGTGTGTGTGTGTGTGTGTGTGTGTCAGGGGT
>JABUQX010016593.1:17500-65000 GCA_015478945.1 Trachelipus rathkii | reverse complement strand
CAAATATGAGTAAAGGTGAAATTTTAGTTTTATGTTGCAAGATAAAATAATGTTCGCCATCATAAATCATTTCCTGTCAAGTTGTTTTTCACGCTTTTTTATTCATATCGGGTTACTTTACATTTTGCATCGAAATATTCAAATTTTCTTCTTTTATTTTTCTTTTTGCTTCTTTTGCATTCAATCCTTTGGTGTCAAGAAAATTTAAAACCTTTCGTTTTGAAATAAAACGTTAAATTTTTTAAGCTTTGCCTATCTTCTCTTTTTATCTTATATATATATATATATATATATATATATATATATATATATATATATATATATATATATATATATATATATATATATATATATATATATATATATATATATATATATATATATATATATATATATATATTATATATATATATGTATGTATGTATGTATGTATGTATGTATGTATGTATGTATGTATGTATGTATGTATGTATGTATGTATGTATGTATGTATGTATGTATGTATGTATGTATAGGAGAGAGTATGTAATTCAAAAGTAATTAAAGGCAGTAAGAATTCAGAGAAATTAATTTTATGTAAATCGGTGTTGCAATTAATTAGAAAAAAGGCGACTTTTAATTAAAAGTTTTTAAATTAAAAGAAATATTTTTAAAAAGATTCGTGTCAAGAAATTTCTCAAAATGAAAAAGATGTCCACAGAAATCAAGGAAAGGGGCTTGGGGGGGGGGTAGTGCCCCCTTTTGAGAGATAGTTTTTCTTTTTTTCCATTTCAAAGGGGCTTTGGGGTGTAGTGTCCCCCCCTTTGAGATAGTTTTTTTTTTTTTTCATTTCAAAAGGGTCTTGGAAAGGGGGAGTTCTTAAGGGTCTTGGATGGGGCAGTGATCCCCCATCCCCCCCTAGAAACAGTTTTCTTTTCTTTTTTTTTAGTTTCATTGTGACTTACGATTTCTTTTTTTTTTTTTCTTTTTTTGATTCAATTAAAAGTACTGGTCGTCAGATGCAAGAACCGTTGTTGAAATTTAAATTAAAGATATTGGCTATTTATATTAAATCTAATAAAAATAATTAATTCTTTAATTAAGTAAATGGAAAATTCAAATCAAAGTTATAAATTTTATTTTCTTAAAAAATCAGCAGAAAAAAAAGAAAAAAGAAAGAAAAAAAAATCACTTTATTTAATTAAGTACCAAAAAAAAAAAGTATTGGAATAAAATTCCAAATATAAAAAAGAAATAAAAAAGTCTTATAAAAATACTTTACTTAATTAACATTGTAACAATAAACATGTAAAAAAAAAAAAAGGAAAAAATGGACAATATCAAAATACTTAAATTATTTTCCTTTACTTTTTTTTTTATTTCTTCTTCCATGTCTCTTACCGTCCAGGCCATTTTTCCCTTTAAAATTATAGGCAAGATTTAATTTATTTGAGAAGTTTCGCTGTAGTTCAAGGTGCACCAGAGAGAAAAAGAATTCTTTACCATATATATATATATATATATATATATATATATCTATTATATATATATATATATATATATATTATATATATATATATATATAAATATATATATATATATATATATATTATATTATAGTATATATATATATATATATATATATAAAAATGTTGTTAAATATTGCATTATAATCGCAATTATATAAGATAATCTTAAATAAAAAACATAAGTGGGAAGGTAAAGAATTAATGCCTTCTCCGGGATTGACCACGCATGTTGCGAATGAAGGGACAATATGCTTCGATGCTTTACGACTGTGATTGTTCGCCTTGAGGGAACTTGATTGCTTTAATAACTGTTCTGAACTCAATCTTTTTTGGTTGAGGATGCTCAGTCGTAAGCATCGAGCATATTGTCCTCATGTTCGCACATGCGGTGGTTTTCAATGCCGGAGAGGCAGAATTTTCAGGTGTCAAAAACGTCGACAAGATATATATATTATATATATTATCATATATACTATATATTATATAATATATATTATATATTATAGTATATATATATATATATATATATATATATATATATATATATATATATATATATATATATATATTGAATATATATATATATATATATATATATATATATATATATTATATATATATATATATATATTTATTATATATATATATATATATATATATTCACCATAGAGAAAAAAGGTTGGCGATCATGATACCATCAGAGATTAAAAGACAAAGCAGAATTAAATCATTATCCAGACTACTTTTCTATAATTTTAGAAACAGTGCTTGAAGTCGTTTTAAGTTAAATGAAGTTGTGTGTACGAAAGACTGAGCATACCAGTCATGTCAAGAGTCAAACATTTAGACAGAAAGAGATTGGAAATTTGTATATAGACAGTTGGGTCTTACTTCAGGAGTTTCATTCTCTCTTGTAACAACAGTAGTAGTGTTAATAGAGTTATGTGAAAAAATTTACCAGCAGAAACAGTTTTCGGAGAGAGTATTAGAGAGGGAAAATTGATGAAGTCAGAAAATTTAAACTATAAATCTAAACTATCTATCTATCTATTGTTGGATCCCATTTCATTTGACGAGTACTTTATAAAGGGGAAAGAAACTTACGTATACCGAAAGGCAAATAAGGTGGGATAGAGTAGTACTGGAGGCGTTTCAGAGACTCTACCCTCTTTTGAGTTCGTTTAGATAAAGACTGAATTTAATCATTCTAAGAAAGATATAGGAAAAAGAAACTCAAGAAAAAATTACTAACCGACCAAGGTTTGAATAATTATTTTACCTTTTAATTGTGTTGAAGATTGCAAACAGGTAAAGGAAAGTATTTTAAGGGATTGTAATGTCCACTTTCCCAATCTATCAAAAATACCAGCATCTTGAACTATGGAATTAACACTAATTTCATCCAAAAGTGTCATTAATCGGGTATAACATCAGTTTTGAACTATGAATAAAACGTAGACATTTAGCAAAAATTCTTTGGGCGCAAAAAACCTAACAATTACTCGGACAAAAAACTAAAACCTAGGACTTCAGCGTTTCTAACACATCATGCGTCAGTAACACAAGTAAAGTATAATATTCGTACAACAAAAACTTCATTCATTCTTTCTAATCAAAATTATCATGTTAAATATTCACACTGTATGCATAATAAATATATTAAAACATTTAACCATACCTGAAAACCTTTACAAATAAGAACAGTTGATTCATTAGATAACCATAGGAGTATTCTATCAACAACAATTCACTGCCGAGAGAAAACCGCAATGGGGGATGACGAAAACCCCTTGATGGAACGGGTGTGGAAAAAATCCTGAGAGCGCGGAATTTTTAAACAACCTCGAAGGGGTATGTAAGCACGGTTTTTAGAGCAAAAGCCTTCAGCCCCGAACGACGCTGGAGAGCCTTACCCGCTCTCTTCGGGACAACAAAAATTAAATTTTAGATGGAGGGGGTTACCATGCGCCGCATGACCATTCATTCTACCACACATCTTTACGGGTGTATGAGTTCCATTGCCTCTCAAAAAGAAAATACACAACCCATAATTTAAAGGAAAGAGAACTGAGCAAAAAATTACCATGGAGGTTTGTCTCTCGGCAGATGGTGGATTGTTAGCTATATTATTTATCTTATAGAAGTATCTAAAATAATAGGTTAATGATTAATCGCTGATTTATTCGGTCAGATTAGGTTACTTGATAGGTTAAATATTACTAATATAGTGTGGAAATTTAACAGCGTTGATTGTCTAGAGAAAAAAATGATGTAGTTTTTTGTAAGATTATTACTGTGTTAACTGGAACCTAATTGAAATAATTGATATATTCGAAGGGATAGTGTTTTAGAAAAACGGGAGTCGTTATAGTTAACGGGTTTTTGTCGAGTAATATTGTTAGGTTGCCCGAAGAATTTTGCTGACATGTCATCTGTTTATTCAATAGTTCAAATGATTTATACCCGAAAACGAAATCTGCTAGTGACACTTTATGCGAGAAAGAATAGGAGCGCCTTAACGGGAAAAGAATCTATATTAGTATGTCAAATTTCATAGTTCAAGATGCTTGGTACTGTTTGAATAGTATATATGTGTCAACTTTGTTAATGTAGGTTAGATTTGTTTATTATGATAATTACGAGTATTATTTAACCTTATTTTGCCTTACTATATCTGAAAGATAAATGATTATATATGGGGAATACGATATATAGTATATATATATATATTGTTAATGAAAATTTTAAGGTCAATCTTACCATAGATAAGTAGTAGTAAGCGCGAATTTTATCTATATATATAACAGTGTCGATGTTAGACGTAGTATTATTCTCATATACGACAATTTATTTTTAGATTTCCATTATAAACATTATTTTTTGTTGTTGTTTTATGAAAGTATGTTTTAACTTATATTGTATGCTAAAAAACTTTCTTGTTGGCGTAATCAGTCATTTTGTAACTTTACTCGCTAAGTAATTAAAAGAAACTTATTTTTATTCGTTCAATTTATTATTAACTCACCAAAATATATATATCGAATAATATAAAAAAAAAAAAAATATATGGATTAGAAATCTAAAACATACTTATTGATGTTTTAACTACTGGGTTGTCTGTGATGGTGGTGGTATTGGTACTTGATGGTAAGCGCAGGGACTATAAATGGGCGGGGGGGCTTTTGATTTTATCTGATTTAACTTGAATTTACTGCTTTTTAAAATCCAGATTAAATTACTATATTACGGCTTTTACTGTATATTTATTCAAAAGTAAACTTATTTTTTATGTTATGTCAGGATTAAATTTGTTTATTTTTTTATAATATTTTGTATGTAGGTTTGGGTTATTAAAAAAACTTCTGTCCTAGGTTTGAATTAAGTTGTTTGGAGATTATTGATGATTATAGTGACGAAGGTTATGAATGGAATTTTTTGTTAAATATTACGAATAAAGTAAAAAAAATTGTGTTTAACTTAGGCTATAATTTTATAATATTTCGTTTTTTATTTATATATAATAATAGTAATTTTTCAGTATTATGAAAAAGTTGGGGGTTATTGCTTAAATTTTGTAAAATATTTACGATTTAATGTAAAATTTAAACATTGTTATTTAAGGAAGATATGCTCTGAAAAAATATAAAAAGGTTTAATATTATGACACGTTACTTTAGGGTTTAACGCACAACACGTTTAAGTCTCAAGGAGACTTAATATGCGTGAAGGTTTGTATATTTCCTATAATTATACTGCAATGTTGTTGACCTGTGTTATAATATATATTTATTGTTATTAGGGTTTTATATTGATTCGAGATTGTCAAGACAGCAGACAGTAGTATTCAGGTATGTATTTAGATCCCCTAATAAAATTATATTAAATCTAAAATATATAACGATTATATATTATGTTAACGTTTGCATATATTTCTAGTAACATGATGTATAGTTATATAAGGGGTTTTATATATATAATATAAAATAAATACATATAAGCATATTTATTTTATTTTTATATTGTTAAAATAAAATCGAAACCTTTGAACCCCCAATATATTATAAGTATAATTTAGTATTAAAGATCAATTAGGCACATTCCAAATAAGGTTCAATGGGATTCGGTAAAGGGTCTTGTTTTTTCTTCTTAGGGATTAAAGCCAGCCAGGGAGGGTCTGGCAATATGATTGCATAAAAGAATTTCATTTGAAGTTTTATACTTGATTTTACTGCTTTTAATAATGGCAGACCAATATGAAACAACAAATGCACATAAAATGATGTTGCTGTGAGAGATTTTAAAATTAATACTATGAAAGCAAAAGGTTAAGTTATTAATATTGTTTTAAGCATAACATCCTTCGTCATTTTTTTTCCATGTTATGTTTGCCGTACCTATCAAAATGTTTTTTTTGTGTTAATGTTTTCAGTTTTAAAATGCTGTGGTCTTATGATAAAATTAGGTCTGATATATGTGCATTGACGAGAGATAATTAAATTTTGCGTTCAGTACTGTTAATTTTACATCGCTGGTTCTACACAAAAATGTATGCGTAAAAATTTTACCACAAGTACACTCTGCATAAATTAATTCTTTTTAACATTTCTAACAAAATTTCTTGATACAATGTGAAAGTTACTACAGGGTTTTTTGAGTGTAGTGTAGTACCAGTTTCTTTAAAAGCTTTATATTCTGTTTCATTGCAGAACAAGAATCTTTTTTTTAATGTTTAACCATGTTATTTTTTCATATCGCCGTTAAGTGTGTTGCAAGCTATTGATGTTCTTAGGTTTCATCTTAGTTGGGGTAGCCATTAGTAGTTTTAATCATGATATTTGTCAATAAGAATGCTGTAGTAGCGCCTTAATGATTTAATGTGAAATAGACATTAAGTTCTAAAATAAGTTAAGGCACAATATATTTCATTGCTCTTGTGAGGGTATATTAAAATACTCTCATTTTTGGCTATATGGTCTATTAAGACAATTGCGCACTTAGTATTGATATAAATATAATCTTACGTATAATGCTTATGGTTATAATCAATTAGTGTTAACTAAAAATAACATTAGGATTAATGTTGAAGGAAATATGCTATTTTAGAAATAGAAAAGTGTGAATAATATAAGTTAATAACGTTTATTTTATGTTTTTTTAATGTACTTTAAGTGTCACATTTTACTTGTTTATTATTAAAAATAAATAGTGGTAACTGTAGGTTATGTTTTAGTAGTTATATTTTTCGTTATTTATATATAGTATACATATTTATATATATGATTATATTATTATATATATAATATATGTTAGTAGTTTGTGTCATAATATGCTTCTGCAAGTAAATATAATATTTTTATCTATATTTTATATACTGATTAATGACATAATGTTAGCTTTATCTAATATGTTTTGATAGAAACATAATTTTGTTATCGTATTATAATAGCATATATTCTAGTGCTGTAGTAATATTAAAGATAATCATTTATATTTTTATGTTTATTCTTAATGTTTGTTAGATAATTTTACATCGAGAGTTTGATCGATAAGAATCATATTAATATATATATATTTAAGTACTATATTATATTATAATTGTTAGCTATTTATATATAATATATATGTAATTATTGTGGAGTGATAAGAATCTTGAAATTTAGTGTATTATAACTATATGGTTATATAATTGAAAATAATTCTATATTATATATATATAATTATTATTACTTTTATAGATATTATAATTTGTAATAAAAGTTTTGTTGTAACTTGGCAATAATTCGTAAATTAATGGATTGATTTTTCTGATGATAAATCGACCAATTTTCCCGGTAATTAAGCCCATCCACTACAGTTCTATCCAGAAAGGTATACTATTCTAGTTCATTTATTTTTCCACAATGGTAATAAAACCATCAATAAACGATCCCTATTATATATTTATTATGTTTATAATAGAAAATTTATAATATATGCTTGTAAATAAAAAAAGATATGATTATGAAGAAATTTGAGTTTTCATCTTACATCTTATTAGTTTTTTGCTCCTATGTTATTTAAGTTTTATTATGTGTTATTTCTAGGATTGTTTTATTTTATATATCGAAAAGGTGCAAAGATGTTCAATTTGGTAACTTCATATTTGTCATTTCTTTCATTGCTGGAGGCCGTACTAGTTGAAATAAGATATTTATCTCTAAAAATTAAATGTATGTTGTTATTATTATTATAAATATAGGTTGATTTGTATTATAATTCGATATTAATGTTTAGACATTATTTTCTTATGTAGAATTCATAGACTATGTGACATAAGAGTATATATGTTCAATATCCATCTATTAGTTTCTATAAGAGATAGTGATAATCTATATACTCTATTGTTTTATTAGGTAGTGGCTAGGATTATATACACGATCATAAGCAACTAGTCTACTTAGTGGATCTTAAAACACATAACCCTTAACGCTAAGCTCATGCTTATACTCCAGATCTAAACCAACATAACCTATAAATATTATCACCTAAACGAATGCTCTGACGTAAATCAAAGTGTTTAATATTGAAAAATAAGAAACATTTATATGTTGTAGAAAAAAATAATGCTGTGAAGAAAAAAAAGTACGTACTATATGAATGGATATTAATAGATTTATAGTCGAGTCTTTCTACATTATGAAGATGTATAAGTATAGAAAACTTTGTATATGTATTTATGATATAGTTTTAATCGATACGGTAAGTGTTATGGTAACTTATTGTTAAAATATTACTATGTAATAGAAAACTATCTTTATGCGTTCTAGGGAGGTATAATAAGATTACAGGTTCCTGTATTGATAATCGGACAAAAGTTTATGTAATTTTGCTAAGCATTTACTAGATATAGTGTCAGTGTAGAGATTAACTTTAATGATGCGTCATGAGAATATGCTTGAAAAAGTATGAAAATAGTACAATTTTTGCATGCAATGTTGAGTTAATCTGCTTCAATCACTGGTCTGTATAAGGCTAGAACGATATTGAGTAGTTAGTTAAAACAGTTATATTACAGTGTACTCTTAAGCTCGAGTGATCTTGAGGATAAGAATTAAAATAATAATGAGTAAATGAAATTGTTGGATATTCTTCTTGATCACATATTAATCTTCTAGTTCTTGATGAACTGTTTCTTTACATTATTTTCAAATATTTAAAAAAATATATAAGTTATAGGTGATTTTGAATTTGCTATAAACACTGTATTATTCAAGACAGTAAATTTCTATCGCAGTGTATATATCAGTAATTTTGTAGGCACTTTTGTTATTTCTTTAAAGAGTTATTATAATAAAAACTAACTCTACACACAACGAGAGTAACACCATTAATTAAATGAGGTATTTACACTAGAGAGGGAAACACCTATAAATATTTTATAGAACTGTTAATGTTCAAAGAGAAACACTTTAATCCTAAAGGGTATTATATTAGGTCAACTAAATTATTTTCGAAACACTTATTTTAATTTAGATTGGTTCAATAAGCTCATACAATAACCTAAAGGTTCCTTCACATAATAACGAACTTTTTTAAGTGATATTTTCCTTTTTATTATTCAATGGAGATTTAAATGATCATACATATAACATTTTTATAGAGATGGAAGCATTAATAAAATTAATTTATAATTTAAAGAAAAACAAAATAAAAATTAACAATAGATATATAGATTATTAAAAACTATATTTTTTTAACAATAGAACAAAAAACCTCTCAGAGAGAAATCATTATATTTTTTGATATTAATTATATATATAATATATATAATACTTATATATATATATTAATATAATATATATATAATATATTAAAATATTTTAATATAAAATATATAATTAATAAATAATAATACTATATATATAATATTATAGTTGCTAATTAATCATGAATTAGAGTATATTCAATATAATAATATATACCAACATATTATAATGTAAGATATAGTTGAACGACAAGTATTCTGAATCATTTATACAATAATTTTACTGATAATAATTAGTATATCAATCAATTGCTATTGTTTGTATTTTAAGTTTGTATGTTCCATAATGAAAAATCTAGCCTATAGACAATTATTTTCAAAGGTTCAGTACCTAATAAGAGCTTATCCCATGAAACGAAATATTAATTATGGGAACCAAAATTATATTATTTATAAGATATAATATATTGGAAATACGATAAACTTATTAATAACTTGCTACTTGAAAATAAATCATAGATAAATTATTTACAAATAATATATATATAATTAATATAAATATTAATATAAATATAAATGTATAATTAAGTTATTAATTATAAAACATTTATATCTATTAAAAAACCTTTAAAATAATTTTGAAATCTTTGGATATAATAAATAATAATAAATTTAATTTCATACGTAAAGGGCATAAAATATTATTATTATTTAAACATTATATAATTATAAATTATAATATAAAATAATTAATTAATATAATTAACTAATACATAGTAATTAATAAATATAAAATATTTTATTAAATAATATATAATATATGATATAATATAAATTACTTATAAAATATAATTCATATAATATCCATAATATATTATGATTAAAAAGAGTAGATTGTTATAAAAGGTTTTAGTGATAATAATTAAATTGCGTGCACCTAATGAAGGAGAGGGCTACATTTACAGACATAGTTGTATATATTTAAATAATAATAATAGGAATAATAATATATATATATATGAGGGATAATATAATATAAGTGAATATATATATAATACAATGATATAACTTACGAATGAATAAATATAATTAAATATCGGTTCACTTAAGATATTTATTAAAAAAGATTAATAGAATATATATATATGCAAATATGCTCAATATACTTCATTCTCCTAAATAACCAAGCCTTCAATTTAAGATATTTAAGATTAAAAATAGTAAAAATGATAATAATAAATATAAAATCTTAAACTTAAAATAGCAATAATGTAATTAATAATTAATATAGGAGGAGGGAGGAGATATATGTTGGATAACACTTTAATAATGTATAGAGCGATATTAATATAATTAAATAAGCAAGTAAAGATAAGATAAATAGTGATAATAATAGATATAAGTTACTGTTTATTATAATAAAATATTAAGGTTGGACCTAATCTGTAAAACGAAATCGAATGTAGAGGTATAATAATAATATGAACAATAATAAAAATTGTATAATAGATAATAATATTGTAAATAATAATTTGAATAAATATTTTTAACTATATTAATAATAATGATAACATATTATATCAGAAATAGCTATTGAATATACATGATGTAATTAATAATAATTAATAAAAAACATATAAAAATCTTTATAACTTAATAATATTTAATTATAAATTCAATAATATAAACTAATAATAATAAATAATACATAATTATATAATAATAATAATATATATAAATATCAAAATTTAATGGATTAATAATAATAATATTAGGTGACAGTTTCAACCTTCATAATAATAGATACTACTACTACTAATAATAATAATAATAATAAAATATCAAAAGTAAATAATAATAATAACGGTGTTTTAAACTTATAATAAATACTACTACTAATGGTATTAATAATAGTTTTAAATTAAATAATAATAACATTAAAAAATAATAATGATAATAATAATAATAATGATAATAATAAATTCATTAAAATACTAAAAAAAAATAAAAGTTTTAAAATCTTATGAAATGAAATATATAATTTATAACAATGAATTAATATATAGGGGAAGGGACTCAAATCTTGATAATCTTAACAAAAATGGGGAAGGTTTCATTATAATAATTAAGTAACTAATAATAAGAATACATGACTGTATCTAAGATAAGAATATTATTACAAGATAACAATTGAGACTAGTGAAGATAGTTTTAAACTTAAAAATATTATTATTAATAATAAAAATAATGATATTAATAATATTAAAAATAATAACGAGTTTTAAACTAAAAAAAAAATAAACAAATAAGTAATACTAATGTAATGCTACTAACAAAAAAAGAATAATTATAATTAATTAAATAATTAATAGAGAAAATTTAAACTTGAATATCACAAATAACTGATAAATTTTAGTAGATAATATCACCCTAGTTTATAAGCTTGATACTTTACTATAATTAATATATAATAATAATTATAACACAATAAAACAAATTATATTATATTTAACTTGAAAATAATACAAAACATCCTACCTATACACTTTAGTTCGTGGTATATTCTTACAATATAAGAAAATATTAAAAAGCTGTACTTATATTCGAGACTTAATTAAAATTGTATAATCATTATTAGTTAATGTATATATGTAAGTATGTATTTTTTGTATTATAGTCTATTGATATATATGCTTAATATAAATATATATATAATATATATAAATATATATATATTTAATATAATATATATATATATATAATATATATATAATATATATATAATATATATATAATATATAATATTATATATATATTATATGATATATATATATGTAGTGTGTGTGTGTGTTATCTATCAGTGCCTAGGGATAACATTATCCGTAAATTTTATATACCCGTAGACTTCATATATATTTTTTATATATTAATTATGAGTGATTAGACGCCTGTACGCGTGACTTAGATTCTGCTTTGCTACATCACGTAAAGAAATGTATATTATAGTTAATGTTTATGTTTAATTTATTTATACATCACTTGGTCTTTGGTGACTAATACAAAACATTTGTAAAATTATTAAAGTCGCCATATGGTTTTATTATTTTTTTTTTTTTAGCCTGGGTAAAGTACTGTACGTCCTTCATGCAAGCCTAAGACTCCTCTTCAAACTTCTTAAAGAAGCCGCCAGTGGCTAATTACTTGCAGTGCTAATGCTGATGACTGTCTTTCTGATTGTGTAAGTAGTGAAATTGAGTGTGACAGTGACTTTGATGCATTAGTTGATATGAGGGAAAGTGAAGATCGAATGGATGAAAACGTATGAAGGAAAAGAAGAAATTATCGTAATGATTTTAAGTAAACCATGTATCACGAAGCGCAAATAAACTGATAAAGGAAGAATAAAATATTAAAAAATCTATATAGAGTGTCAATATGAAATAAAAAATATGACAGAGAGAGAGAGAGTAGAGGTAGTGGAAAGACGTAAGATGAGAGAACAGAGAGAGATGAGATGAGAGAGAGAGAGTAGAGGAAGAGAGAGAGATGAGAGAGAGAGATAGATGAAGAGAGAGAAGAAGAGAGAGAGATGAAGTAGAGAGAGAGAAGAAGAGAGAGATGAGAAGAGAGTAAGAGCGAGAGAGAAGAGATAGAGAGAAGAGAGAAGAGATAGAGAGATAGAGAGAGAGAAGAGGAGAGAGAGAGAGAGAGAGAGAAACAAGAGTGTCATTGATGTGATAATGTTACTTTTTTTTTCCTGGATCGAATATTTGGACTGAAGATTATGAAGGTATGAATGACTTCATTGTTTTTGGTGACCGTTATGTGTAATGTATGTGCAATGCTGAAACTTTACAATTATTGATTTTTAATTCCTCTATGAATTTTTTTGGTCTCTTTGTAAAGGATGAGTTTTTAAGACTTGATGGTTTCAGAAGTAACCAATCAATAGGTAGCCTCAAAGTACTTTCAAAAATATGCGAGTACGGTCGCAAGAAATTATAGAATATAAATACTTGAGATAAGGGTGTATGTGTTTTGTAATGAGTAAGAATATATTTTATTATAGGCTTATGAAATATTCAATTGTCTCATTTATCTGATAATTCGAAAAACAAATTGTGCAATATGATCAGCAACTCAAATCACATGTGTAGAGATATAATAAGTTTTCTTTTGATAATGGCGAAATTTTTCACCTAAATTTCGTTAGGAAATCCTGATTCGGTATATAAGATAGACTCTCATAAATACAGGTGAACAGGTAAGTTTTATACAAGAAATATATTTTTGATAATTTCTATTTAGTAATATACTACTAATATATATACAATGCAATATACTACTTATACAGAGAACCTTTACTTGATGAATCTATGGTCATGTGGAATACCGTTTACTCTTTCGGTGGTAGATAATAAACAAGAAACAAATGGAATCTATACCAACTAATAAAACGTACAGGTTTGTTGTCGGAAATCTTTGTGCATAGTGGTCTTCTAGATTCCACTGGTGCAAATGTACACATTGTCGGTGTTCTGTAGGACTTATGGAAAGGTGAACAAGATATAGGCCAAGGTCTCTACATGGATATTTATTATTATAACTTACAGTATCTTGCTTCTATGAGAACTAAAAATAACATAGTATATAGGCAAATAGAAATGGAAATCATAACTTTCATGCCACCATCTGACCGAACTGAAGAAAGGTGACTAAAAATATCAATACTTCAATAGTGTTCAAGTAACGAAATAGTGTATGTAATGCAGTGATGTAATAATAATTTCAAGTGAATATGAGGATAAAAGTCGCTAACCGTAGAAAACCAATTTTAAGCAAACCTTAAGCTTAAGGAAATATCGTATAATATCATATTACCCATGTGAAAGAAAACTCTCCGATGGTACTTCAAGCTTGATATTAAATAGACCAAACAATGATGCTGAACAGGTTTTACTTCTTTCAGAGGTATTGTTAGAAAAATTTGCAACTCCCAATTTAACCTTTATCAGCCATTGAAAAACTATTTTCACAATCATCGTAGCGTTTCTTTCCAAATGTTGTTCCCCGAAAGCAGATGGAAGATAAATTTTATCAAGATTGTTCCATGTCAAGCTAATAGAATGAAATTGAATCATAAGAAAATGTTTATTTGAGTAATGTATGCGTCTATAATAACATAAATGTTAAGAAGAGCAGTGGCAACTATGTGCGGTACGACTCGTTATAGAAAATCTTTCACAGTATCATTACACTGATGTGACTAAGTATAATTTAATATTTACTCAATATGAATACGCCGTACAAGCTCTACTTAGGTGCTATAGGTATCTCAGAACAATTTATTTGTGGATGTCCTATATGTAAAATCTTTGTACAGTCCTCAGAATATTGAATATTCACAGACTTATTATAGATTGCCAGGAAAATACAAGTGATAATACCTGCAGAGGCGCAATTGTTGAGGGCTAAATATACTTTCCGCACTTACCTTGACTTAATGCCCAACGTCCGTGCCCTGAAATGCTATGCAATAGAGAACAATGCTGTATATAACTTATGTGCAATCTTCTCATAAACATCCATTATTGAGATACACTCATTTTTAGTAAGGTCTAATGATCCACGACTACCAGTTGCTGAGTATCAGCGTCGTAATCTCACATCTAAAGTTACCGACGCTAGTTCCGAAGCGTAACCACTGTTGCACGTATCCTGACTACATGTTCCGACTAAAGGACGCGCAGCTTACTCGTTGTTTACGTCGATAAGTAAACGATTAACCTACACTCTTACACACCGTGTCGTCAAGAGTGCCTTTGACACTCTCCTAAACTCTTGTATGGATAGTCCAATGTCTTTAATTTTTCTCCTTACTGACTACCTACTATCTTTGTGTTTCGTGATGAAACGTCACAATCGCTAATGCCTAGGTGGATATTTTCTTACTCACGCCCTAAGGAAAGATTTTCCACGTCTACTTTTTGAGAAAATATCTTCACCTACTCTGCATGAGAATGTTACCAAAAAAAACCTCTGCATGGTGTTCTTATTTCCCTATTTGCCAAATTTTATGCGAGGTTTCTTCTCTCTATTTAGGTGTTTTTCATAAATATGGGCGGGTTTTTGGTGATTTGTTGTTAGCTTCCACAATTATTAAGCAAATATACGTTCTTTAAGTATTTTTATAAATTCAATCGTTAGATAGCTTCTGAAATTCATGATAATTTAAAACTTTGAAGAAAAGTATAGTTTACTTTTTCTCAGTATTCTTGTTTTCTTATATATACAGAAATTTTGAATCACACTTGTCTTATGTTATTAACACTATCTATCTCTTTCTTTGTTATATTAATTAATTATATCAACATTTTTGTAAGTTATAATAACAATCTGTAAACGTCTTGTATCTTTTTCATATTCTATAGTATTCTTTAATTATAAATTATACTTTTCTCTTTCCAGCAGCTCACTATCGCCCTAAACTTACTTCTGGGCACTTTCATCGAGCTATTTTCTTGAGATTGCGAATACTTATCCTTGCGGAAAAGTGAATCCCTCTCATGATTGCGGCCCAAAGGACGCTTCGGTCATTGCTGAAAAGGTAAGCGGCCAAGTAATCCACCAGGGATGGCAAGGTTCCATCTAAGTGTTCAAGCCGACTAAATTCATTTTCCTTCCCAAAATCCATGTTTAACTTGGAGGCCTGTCTGTCAGTCGGCATTCTAAAGAAAGAGACATTAGCATATCGGGTCATGGAAAAACTCTCGTTCTCCTATTACCGCCCGGAACTTACTAATGTCATTCTGTTCGGAATTAGGTTGAAAAGTATCCACGTGAATCCCTCTGCTCGTGATTTTAGCGGTGGCCATATGCGATGAGTAGCGTGTTTAGTCGGAGTTGTCACCAGGATCTATGCTGGTAGACCGTTCAGGAAGCAGTGAACGCAGGAGTGACATTCGTCCTTCGGCGGGTTCCTACCCCGTCGTTTTCTGATGGGAGTGGTGCTTCCTGAGGGCTGGCGCCTGGTCCTCGTCTTCAATTCTACTCGATTTTAATTATAGGTGGCCCGTTGAGAGCTGAATAGAGAGTATACCACCTCGAGTGCTGCGGGATTATCGGCTGAGTGACTCACACCGTATTATTTCTCGCGGACTATCGCACACCCCGCACGAGCACCCAAGTCAACCCGCGCAGGACACCAAAAGGTGGAGCACTCTGAGCGACGCGAGCGTGACATCCGCGACAACACGCATAGTTCTACCAAGTCGACGTCTTTTTTTTCGCATGTTTCGCCATCCTCCGTTTTATATAACTCATAATGTATTTAATATCCACCTTGATGCATCATAGACCCACATACACTCACGCCTTAGTACATTCACAGACACCCTCTATCATCCAGTCCATCCCTACCTACCCGTTTCATTCAGCCGTATCTCTATAAATATCCCATTCCATTCCCGTGACTGCTTTAATCTGTCTGTGCTCTCCAAGAAGGTATCTCCCACATGATCCCTCTTCATATACAAATCAGCCTTCGATAATATGCTCATTGAATTCTATAATTTCAAATTTGCTCTCTTCACACTATCATTATTATGTATTTACTATTCACGCTTAATATCATAAATATCTTTGAAACTCTTAAACTTTAACTCTTCAATTTCCTTGAGATATTCTATATCATCATGAGAGATCCTATCACTATCCCTTTACTTATATATACAGATCAATCAGTTATATTATATGTAGGCTATATACATGATCAAGGTTATGAGGTAATAAATACTGAGGTGACATAACTTATTCCACTCTAACTATATATATAATATAACAGATATTAATATAATTAGTTCTTTGCTCGTGTCTTTTATGTAGACTCTCCAATTTGCGTGAGAGAGGTTATGTTCACGTGTGATTTCGTGGCTGGCATCGCATCCAGCATTGGAGAGGTTTCATCTCACTATTAAAGAGAATGAGATCGGCTTTCTATCAAGATGCCTGTCGATTTGTATACTACATCTGGAACTTAGTCATGCGCGTCTAACGCCATCTCACGCACTTAGTATTCCTCTGGCTCTCCTCTTTCTCCTTGTCTATTTGCCTGTCACTCAACAATCTTACTATCTATGGTTAAGTTTCCTCTCTATGATCGACAATATTAGCCCACCCTCGCTATATGATGAACAAAAGGGCACGAATCTTGTTTGTCGCAGCACTTATATATATTAACATGCCTGTACTTCACTTACCTATAGTCTACACTCGAGTAACTGGAGGACTTGCAGCTCTGTTCTTCCATTATCGTATCCTTCTTTTAATATCTTAAGTATGTTAAATTATGAACCATGTCGGAGAACTAACTAGGGTCCTTCGAGCTGTTCACCCGAGTCTTGGAATTCCGTCTCAAAGTGTCTTTCTACATCTTATAATGTAAAACATGAAACTTGCTAACTTTACTTGCTATATACATATTCCTTAACCTTTTCACCGTCACTATTTTCAAAATTGACATCAGTTCGATAGCACGCACCATTATTGTTAAGTTAAGGCCTTATATCCTCATATTAAATTTTAGAAAAAAGCGCATCTTCGTATTTTGCATTGTTTTCACTATAACTATCTAGCATGATTTTCTAGCTCACTGGAGTTTCGGGTCTTTCTATGATCTTTAGGTTCTTGAGTAATTTACCTATATTAATACCTGCCTATTATAGTAACTAGTTATATGGATTGGAGATTATCTACTTAGGGTGATGGGCTAATAGGTATAATCAAATCGAGCTTAACCTTTAGAGTTTTGAAATTATATCCAATAATATCATCCTTTGGAAAAACCTCTAATACTTCTATTCTCATTCATTTATACTTACATAAGCCTACTTAATAAAACAATACCTATCCCACAAATTATTCTACTCCGAGAAAATTTATGCCTATATATCGAACTGAGATACTCTATAATCATTCCACGTGAGGGTGATCACAAATTGTTGAGGAAAATATAATGACAAATAATAAATATACTTTAACTTGTTACTGAACTAATAAAATCTAAATAAAACATTGTCACCTTTAGGAAAACCTATCTAATATCTAACATAAAACGTAGTTTCTAACTGTATGGCTTTCAAATGAGCTCATTGAGGTGGATATGCCTTATTATAATATATATAGACTCTGGATTTACACTCGGTGTTCTAAACTAGGTTAAGAGTCTCGGTTTGTATAGCTTTGACTGAGGATATATCTGCTTTCCATATGAACTATATTTTGCTAAGTCTCTCAACGGAGAGAGAGTAGAGAGATATAAAAATTGAGTCCGAGCATCATTGCAGCAGGTAAAGCGCATTCACGTACACACGACAGCATATTCACACCTTTATCTACCTTGGTTATTACCCTTGGTTAACTTTGTTGAAATCTGTGTTATTTTAATTATGGTGGGGGTGGGTGGCGCTCTAGGACGTTCCATCCTTGTCTTTGGATATAGGTTGAGGCTAATCTAATACATGGCGACTATCCAATGAGTAGACAATGAGAGGTTTCTTATTCTCAATTACAATTGCCTCGGTGCTTGACCCCTGCTATTCTTCCCAATCTGCATAGACTGTGACGTGAACGCACTACTCTTTTTTCTAATACGGCTATTACACACGGCAACGAGTTGACGCCTTACTGTGGGGGAGTTATCACGTACACTGCACCCACTCAGGCCCGGCGAGCACCTATTCTCCTATCACCTATCCACCAATACATCACCGATACCCCACCCATAGGATCTAGTCCACCCTTACACTCACATCTGCACCTACACACACTACATGCCTAACACATACACGCCACACGATCAACAAGCGAGCTATGCCTTAGCACTCCCACTCGTATCACTTAACACTTTGAGTACTGCTGGTACCGTATGTGATTACATAGAAACACACAACCCTACACTAGACTACACCTATCTACGTATGAGTGCTACAGCTATATCCGTAGAGCCTATTACTTGCTCACCACACACGACACCCGCCATCATGCTGATCTTGTTATGAGCCACCATACTATTCACTATTATGCCCTATGCTTTTTATAGCACCGACATACTGAGCCGTACCATTTCAACTATGTATTTCAACCTGATTTAATCTCCTCTCATGTTCAACTACTCGCACGCTCTGCAATACCTCACATCTATACTTACATATGATACACCCGAGACTACTATCACATACCTAGATCGACGAGGTAGCGAGTCACCCATTGAATTCTAATACCAGCTCGTAGCTTTACTAACTAGCATACCTACACACTACACCATATATCATATATATAGAAGGTTGATGTATAGTTTAGTAATAATGATAAACATTTCACATTAAAACATTATAATATAAAATGAAGATCTATAGTAGTATATTAGCTAGGTGAACGGTATCACAGCAGGAGATCGTATTGGGTACCAAGAGCTCTCAATCAAGGAGACGTAATATCACGCATTATGATAGATGTAGTCGTAGTAGCTTGTAGGCCATTTTAGTATACATATACCATTATATAAACTTATATGATATGTATTATATGAATTGTATTTTCAAATGTTTTTCTTTAGAAACATTTAATTTAAAAGACAAACTACGTACAGTGACTGTTGTACAAAAAGATATAATATTATTATAGCTCATTGACCGGGGGACCCTCTGTGGCGAAGCGTATATATATCTAGATGATATATATATATATATTATTTATATATATATAATTAATATTAGTTTAGTATATTATATATATATAGTAAAATTAATAGTATAATACTATGAGCATGTATCATCTGTTACTAATAATATATAAATAATTATATATATATTATATATATAGATATAATATTTTATATATATATAGTTAGTATATATGTATATATAACTATGGTATTTATATATAAATGTATAATCTAATATTAATTAAGGAGAGAGGAAGATAGACCGAGAGAGAGAGAGAGAGAGAGAGAGGAGGAGAGATAGAGAGTAGGCGCCTGTGAGAGTAAGAATGAAGATGAGAGAGAGAGAGTAGATTAGATAGAGAGATGAGAGAGTAAGAGTGGAAGAGGAAGTTATATAGGTAACGGTAATATAATGGAGAGAGCGAAGTGAGAACAAAATTTTACATAATAAATATACTGTATAAGAGTTTTTTTCAACATTATCATTAAGAATTTTATCAGTGTAGTAAAAAAAACTATTTCCAGCTTATTAAGCTGTATCACAAGTAAGTAGAATACCTGTTCTTCTAAGTACATCATTGTTTGTCTTATTATATAATATATCAATATATATATATATATATATATATAATAGTACTTATTAGTAAATATTATCTTTCTAATAGTTTAGCTGTTATATAACGCAGGCCTAGTATTATCCAAATGTGAAATATCCTAATTTTCAGCAGTTAAGAAGCATGATTGGAATGATATAATTTATTGAGTTCTGAAATAACTTAGTACTTTTATATAATTTTTATGTTTCACTACTAATTACATTTCTGAGTGTGCGTCAATTTTAATATTTTTCCTATTATTTGAGAGATAATTTGTACAAGATGAAATAGGAGATACCATGAGTCATGTATCAAATATAGTAAGAATCTACATATCACAAATTATATAGGTTAACTTTATGAAAATGGATGGTGAGTAAAATTACTGATCTTTATATAGTAATTTGTGTCATAACTTAGTAGTCCGTTGTAATTTGTCACACGAATCACGAATTATGCTATTCTGAGTAATACGTGCATGTAATTATATTTACTTAAGGAGAGGGTTTCCTGACAGTGGACAGAGTACTTGGTGTCAGAGCTGTCTTATTTCCTTCTACACATAGTAGATGAATAGATTTTCTCTTTCCATGCTTTTCTGAGACATTGTCATATATTATTAGTTAGTCAACAAAGATACTATAAAAAAAGTGAGATGATCTTCTCGTTTACTTGTTATTGAAGTACCCCTGAATGAAATTTTATATAACCATTTTAAACCTAATAAAACGAAGAGATAGTCCCTCAAGGTGTTTGGTTGAACATATATATACTATATTATTATTATAATGTATACTCATTATATTTATTTAACAATATAATACTCATTATTATATATATCTATTCACCTTTTTATCTTTGACCTTATATAACTTTATAGATAATATAATCTTATGTCCACTGTTATGCAAGTTGATGTTGTATATAATAAATGATCTCTGGGTGTATAAATACGCTCCTACATATTCTAATTTTTTTTTATACCAATATAAGTATATTACACTATCATTATAGTGTATTAAATCAGTTACAACATTATGCTACTTTCTTATCTTCTAGGATTTATGTATCGTTCGGGTTATGAGCAGAGATTGAGGTTGAACACGCTACACACAAATCGCATAACTAACCTGATCACAAAATAGTGAAATGTAGGTTGATAATGTTAGATGCATACGAGTCGTTTTATATTTTACGAGATTATATAAATGTTTAAACTGTACAGACCATTCAGATAAGCGATGTTTTTTAGAGAATGGCGACATGTCAGAAAAACCATTTAACAGACAAGAGACTTGAGATTTCTAGTTGTCGAATGTTTGTTTCGCGTGATTCTAAGTTTGGGTCTGCTATCTTACTCTACTGTATATTAGAAATGAAAATGTTTTTATGCAAATACCCTCAGCATGATATTCTGTAAGTTTCCTTAAAGTACATGAGAATTATGATTTTATAATAGAAGTAAATAATTCTTCTCATTAATCGATATAAATTTGAATTATTTATTTTTCTCTTTACTATGGGTGTGACTCTGACCTGACTTTCATTGACGTAATACAGCGTAACTACTACATCTACTAGAACCTAATATATCTAGGAGTCCTATATAACTTAGGATCCCTTATAACTGATATATTACCAATAATTACAATATTCACTAAACCCTAAAACCATATAGGAGGTAAAAAAGAAATTACTGTACTCACACTCACCTAAGACACATCTTCATATTTATATGGTAATCATTAGAGGCTAACCTCGTAAAAAGTTTATTTTATTTATTGATCTACGAACTTTAACACTGATTCTCTGTGATTGGCTATAAGTGTTAATGAGTCATGTACCTTTATTGTCCTCATTATATAATATACCCACAGTTAATAGTATCAAGTGATGAGGAGAATCCATTCAACCAGGTACTATAATTGAGTTTAAGAATATACATTTTGTTAACCATAAGTGGGATAATCTCATTATAGAATTAAAAAAATTATTAATCCACTCAAATAAGCTTAGAAAGCACTAGTACATTATATTATTAATTGGACTTATTCACTAGTTTTATCTAATCTCTTAATATGTCAATCAGAGATTATTATGAAGTATAAATCTATTTACTAGTAGTATGATAGAATACGTTAAATACATGCAACATAACATGAAACGAAAACATTAATAAAGTCATATTTGTAAATATTATTTCTACATGCAATGGTATCACTCACGATATACTTATCGTAGGTGTGTGTCAGTTTTGACTTAATATTCATTATGAATACTTAATAGTCTAGAGTAGCATTGTAGTTTGATTGGTGTTGTGGTGTGTTACAAGTGTATAGGTGTGGCGTAACCCTTAATTTAATTGAATTTATTCCATATGCTCTCTATTTTCTCACCAGAATTAGAGTTTCCTTAGTCATGCGTTATCATAACATAATATTCATCATTATACATACTCACCTAGTCTAGGATCTTATCCCTTGCTGTGAGTCGTGAGGCACAAGGCTACCAAACCATATAACCACAAGTTCAAGTGTCTCACAACCCTTATGTAAGCAAACACTGAGGTTTGCACTCAATAGTCACTCTAGTTCGTGGAGCATTTCCATTTTCGATCGACTCCATCTTAATATCTAAAATACGGAAACAATAGAAACTGAACTATGAATCCAAGTATAATTCAATAAGTAAATAAAGGCAAATATGTAATTGTTTTTTGTACTAGAAATTTAATTAATTTAGCAATAATATTGGAAATAGTAATAAAAATACCGCTGAAGGAAGTTTTTTATAGGCTTATTATTATAATTTTAATAATGTAAGATAGTATAGGAACAATTTAGGTATCCAGAGTATTAAATAATTGATTATAAAGAATTTAAAGTGAATTAACAGATAAATTATTAAAAGTGAGTAAGGATAGTGTAGATCATACATTTTATTCAATTGCTTTAACTTTGATGATTCTTGTCATTAAAATGTCTTACTAGTATGGATAGGAATTTAGAAATAATAGTCTTCTCGCGAGACTGAGATCAGTATCTTTGATATCGCAGTTTATAGAGTAATCTGAGACTTACACTCGAGAATTTTCTGATATTTTGACGTAAAAGATATTTCATAAAACGTCTTTTTAGATACTATCATATGAATTCCAGAGTAAAGTCTAACTGCTGGAGTGAGTGATGATAATTGTCATGAGTACTTCTCGAGAGATAAGAGATGTGAGCTATCAGCATTGGAGGAACACAAAGTAGCACACTAAGCTCATTTTATTAAGTATTTTTTAAGCGAATCTATTTAAACAACAAGACATGTTTGTCGCTTACACGAAGCAACTGAAGCGAGAAAGATTTGTCTCTATTTATAATTAGATATTGGATAGTAAATGGAGGATTATGGGTATAACTTTGAGATAGGCAAGTTTGACTTAAAATTCTTTGTATTTCACAGTTTGCATTATTTGTATATTCTCTAATATGAAGAAATATTTATGAATGTATATACATATGCGATGAGTGGTAAATGACTATCCCAGTCACGTCTTATCAAAAGAGTATGTGAGTCAAATGTCAAAGATCAAACCTTTTTATCAGACTAAAAAAAATAATTATACATTGGAATTAAACTTTTCATCTGAGGTATTGTAATATGACACCTAAGTGAGATCTATTGAATATTATGATATTTTTATAGTACTTAGTACAACGATTATTCGAGTTAAGGTATCTCCACCGCAAATAAAAGTGCTGATAGAAGAAGTTTTATCTCGCTAATATTTAAATGTTTGGTTATTATCTGGCTGGTAGGTGTTAAGAGATACTGAGTGGATCAAAGAAGATAAGTTAGCAGAAGATAGAAACAACCAGATTGTAGTACATAGTAAGTACATCAGGAGTACTATCTACCTCATACGGGGGGCCGAAGGTTCCTTTGCGCGCCCTGGTACATTCAGTTGTATAAGTACGATAGAGTCAGTTTTTTCTCGACTGGACTGCGTGAGTGAGTGATTTACGGAATTTTGAGATTCTACCTGCTCTCGTATACCTACATTAAGGTGGGCTAGTTGAGTTTCTTTTGTGTGCATCGAAGCCATCATTCTTATGTTAAATGTCTTACCAATATTTCCATACACCTCTTCACCAAACGTGGGGTCGCTTACCCCTGGAAGAGATATAGTATCTCCCATCTCCCCTGCTGGCTTCTATAACTCAAGAGAACTAAAACTTATTTGAGAAATATTAGAATTTAATTTTTTTAGCAACCAGCCCCCAGAGATAGAGTTGCTGTAGCCGCGCAACATGTGAGGTTTATCTAAAAGGTTGTCCCCCGACGCTCTGGTGAGCGACTACGGCTTACCTGGTACTTTTACTTACCAAATGTAGCTACTCTACTATCATAAGACTAAAACTATTACCTTATCATAGTAGCGTAAGTCCCATTCTTACTACATTGAGTTCATCTAAACCCCTTACTTACCACTGATCTACTTTTCAGCCACATAACCCATCTTCACCTCACTCCAACACCTTCTCTAACCACCTTTATGGCTCTGCGTTAAGTACATCTTGGAAGTGCATAATAGGCACTCTCGGAACGTGTACCATTATATGTTAGCGCGGGTACATTAATGTTTCCGGTGGTGTCTCAACACACTTGCGTAGCGCTATGATACGCATACAATAACATAATAATAGTACAAATATAACATAATAGGATGTTCAGAATCTCCATTTAAATATGCACAGTAGGGGGAGACCGCAGCCCGATACGGTTATAAGGATTGAAGCTAATTACCTGAATAACGACTACCTCGCAGTCGAACTCGAAGCACTCGATAAAATACTAGCATCTTACGAGTCCCAGAGAACTATAACACTCTCTCTCTTCTGTTTACCTGTCTATCATACGCCTCATTCTCATTTCAATTACATTCTCTCATAATAGCTATATCTATATTTCCAGTATCTCTCATAATCTTCTATAATCATATTCTCTACCATATCCATAATATAAAATTGAACTCATACTCGTGTGGACGATATGTTCATCACTGTGTGTTGCGTTCTCCTCAATGCCATGCCGTCTAACAATAATTAACATAAGTGAGATATGATCTGTGGATAGAATAGTGGTCACGATATATGAGTGTATTGTCGCGCCGAGATACGATCCTAAGCTGAGTTAACGACTGTACGCGTCTTACCTTTCCACTGTGACTCTAAGGAACCTCAGTGAGATGATATAGAATTTGATTTTGTAGTCATTTATTATTCTAATAAGTGATTATAATGATAATAATTAAAATTTAATTAAAAATAAATATAAAAAAAATATAATAAATACATGGTTTAATATAATACTGTAATAATATAGTCATTATAGTTGTAATAGTAATAATAATAATATTAAGTAATAATTAAGATATAATAAGTATCGATTATAGGTTTAGATAAATAATATAATGAATAATAATGTTGAAAAAGATATAAATCGTAAGTCTTTTTTTGTGAGGAAGGATGCATCTGTCGTAGATATATTAAAAATAATTAACTAATAAGATTAATAAGATTAATTATATATTATAATAAGTCTATATATATACTAATATTAATTATATTAAATGTAATTATACCTTAATTGTGTATATATCATATTTTGTTATAATATAACTACTATTATATTATAACTCTAACATTAATATAATTAGCTCCATATTCAATATACAAGTTAATAAATAAGTGAAGGTTCTTTTATAAATATTATCATATAATGCTATATAATTTATTAATACTTTAAATATATATATATGTGCATGAATATAGGAGTAAAAAAGATGAAAAAAGATAGAAACACACAAAGAAATTGAAGGAAAGAAGTAAAAACACAGAAGAAGAAATAAATGATTAATGGATAAAAAGACAGATAGCGTTTACTCCGATTATCGGAGATCTTAAAAGTAAAGTCACAGAGTTTATGTTAAATGTTGTCATATTAAATAGTCATATAGAAGTCGAATTATATGAATCAAACACTACTACATCTAAATCTATCAATATTATAGATATTAAGATAATTAAATATAAAAATATAATAAATAAATCGTTAATAAATAATATGTATATATTACTATATAAAATTAATTTAAATATTTATATAATAATTAACTAGATTAAATTTTAAATTATAATTACTAAATTTATATATATATAATTATGATTTTAATATATTAATAATATAAATATATAATCAATAAATATGATGCTACGTTATAATATATTAACATGAACTAAAACGAGCGGCTACGGGAGGTATAATTATATATAATATAATTATATATTCATTTATTATTATTTTAACTAATAAAATCAGAAAGGCATAAGGGACGTATTTATTGTGACATAATTGGTCGAAGGCTATCACGATTAAAGTAGTTTATTGATATTATTTAACAAAAATTGTAAGTAATATAATATATACAATTATATAATTAATATAATATATATATATAATATAATAATAAAATTATAATATAATAATCACACTATATATATATATTATCATCTACTTTCTTCATATCTAATCTAATAATATATATGATACAATATATATAATTACTTACTCAAGAAGATGACGCATTTAGTAGCTTCAGCTTTCCTGATAAGAAAAAGAGAGAGACAGCGAGACTTCTACTTCTTAACTCTTCTTCAAATCTATGACTAAGATTAGTGAATAACAGTTTGATTTTATTGTCATAGGCCTATTATATATACTATATATATTACATTCATCTATAATATACTTACTTTTAACTTTCATATACTACTTATCTCTTCTAATACTATCTACTATACTATCTCTCTATATATTATATTCTCATCCTCTGTATATTACTTATTATATATAATATATATATTATTATATCTTATTACTCTTCTCTTACGACTACTATCTCAACATAAGAGAGGTTCGTATTCTCACTATTACTACTATCTCTCTCTTACTCTCTATTTGCCTCCCTCTATTATCAATAATTTTATTAATTTATCTTTACATATTTGATGTAGATTTTATTAAATATTATTTTTACCTTTCTAGCTTTTTTTGGCTTTACGATTAGGTTTCTATAAAATCTTCATTCTTTCACATTTCTTTATTAAGTCTTCCCTCACGTACTCGTGTCTTCTCTCTAGGATCCGTCGGAGGACGTAAGGCGTTGCGCCAGGAGTCGGGTCTCTTCCTCTCGCTCGTCAACACCCTCATAACTCATCAAACTCACTCTAGAAAGTCGTGAGTCGTCTTTACGTTCTATTATTACGTCCTTTACGGTACCTCTTTTCGTTTTTTTACGTCTTTACGCCCATCCTCATCTTATAGGTATGTATGTTAAACCCAACCTCCGTTGTTTTTACTACCGCCCTACCGCCACCATGATAGTATGTTATCTCCACCACACACAGCACACGGTCATAGGTCTCCGGGACACAGGGCGACACGCGCGCAACGATGAGGAGATGAAGTGCATATCGAGCAACTATCGTGCGGGCTATTCACGATGTCGAGAGACAGTTCTCTCACACACAGCACCCTCTCACACGAGAAGGTTATCGTACTTGTCAGCGTCATGACTTGCACCGCTTTGTGTTGCTAGCTAAGGCCATCAATCCTATTGTGGTTTAATTCAATCATCATTAAATAGGGTAGAGAGAAGAGTGTGATATCAGAATGATATGTTGATTCTGAACACTCATATATGTAGCGTTATCATATAGAGATGTTTGAGAGGGTCAGAGTGAGAGAGAGAGAGAAAGGTTCAAGCTATGAGATATTATTCATTATGTTGTACGCAGTAGCACGCGGGACTACTATCTAGTGTATAGCAGTAGCGACGCAGAGTGTCATCACCGATGCGTAGTAGGCACAATAAACACCTTTCTCTGTTTGTTAAATTAATAAATAATTAATTGAGAGGATGACGACCGAAAATTATCATTAGAGGAGTATCTAAAGCCTGAGATTCACTCACAGCCGCTGGCCTGCTAGGACTGAGGTGGCGAGACACCACACACATCATGTGGTTCCCATGGAGAAGCTCACTACGCTAGGATGAAGCAAGAGTGCAAGTACCGAGCCTAATATTAGATAGTATATAGGCGCTCTTAGCATACTATCGCGATACTCAGCATTCCGCAAATCTGGGAGCCAGAGGTGATCAACTTACCCACACGCAGGATTGCTGACTAATCTGAGCCAGATTGTACATTATTGTATATTTATCTGATGAATATATAAGACTGCAGAAACTCACCACACTCTTATAATGTCTATGCACATTCTGATTAAGGGAGCTACAGTAGCACGAATTCCTCTATTTATATCCGCACCATGATATGAGATTAACTTCTAACATACAGGTGCATTAAAACAATGCATATTGAGAGAGTATCTATACAACTAACACTTTTATTCTTAGCGATAAGTAACAAGTATATTTGAATTAAAGCACTTATACTGAATTGATGAAAATCTATTATTATGTTATGACGCTATTAATGAGACGGAGAGTTAGCTGTGTTAATAACCGTTTTAACAGTATTCATGAATTCAACACTACAGTTTTGTAAGACAAATCATATCTCTGTATTTTTCAAATTCCCGCCAGAGGATACCCTAATAACTCAGCAAGTTATAAGCATGGCCAGAGATGATTATTAACTCACCACTTTTTCATCAGAATATCCATTACAAATACATGTACGAGTGAGTAGTGAGTGAGAGACGAGGGCCATTTAACAAGGTCATAACTGTCTCGTGGATAGTAAATGTGCGTGGCTCATGGCTCGCAGCTGAGCTCTCCTCTCCGCTAGTGGTGGTGTGTGGTTACTCACTCAATCTGTATTGATCACATTCAAAACTCTAGGATAATTTACTGAGAGATGAGAGGCTATTCTTTGCGAATGATATTCTGCTTATATTTTTGCCACACCTATTACTTAATTTATTCAGATGCGGTAAGCGTATATCCCTTAAATGAGGAGAGCCAGATAAGCAGTTCTGAGAAATAAGTATGATTTAATAATTAGCCAAATTAAGTCTTGACTATCTATTAACTATGCGCATACGGTTATTCTTAATTGTCGCGAAAACTGAAATCAAAACTTAGTATACTTCCTAATAAAACATTAACATTGAGTTCTGTCTTTAATTATATCTCCGCCTTATACTCATTACATTGCTCTTCTTCCCTACTGATAATAGAAATGGTGTATATTTTTACTTACGCTAAGCAATAATTTGATAACACACTTTAAGTAATTATTATTTAGTTTTATTTTATTTTTTTATTACATACTCGCTTGTAAGTTTCATTATTTTTAAATATTACATTTTAAGATCCATTATAATGATTATTTTCAGGATATTATTAAAATTAAGCTAATATAATCTAATCGGGATGTAAGAGGATGGGTTGCTAAGAAACAGATTGAAAGTGACTACTGTTAGAGAAAGTTTTTATTCCATAGAGTCAGTATGTGAAGTTATGAAATTAAGATATCTTTTATAAAAGTGTATGATAAATTGTATCCGTTATAAACCCAGATGATTTAGCCGGTCACTTGGTAGTGATTAAACCAATATCTATTTAATTAAAACTTAGCCCTCATAACGCCAAAAACCCATATTATTGTTAGGCACTAAAAAGCAATATAAACCTTTTATCAATTGGCATGAGAAAAGGAGGTTCGTTAATAATAATAAACTGTGCAAGGCAGTTTAAATTATGCTTATGATATAGTAAAGTAGGGTTTTATGTTAATTCTTATTTCATATTCCGAAATACTTGGTATTATTACTCCGTGAATAATTTCTGAAGAATTTAGTGTGTCAGTTATTTTTGACCATGATTAATATAATTAATTTTTTTAAACATTTAATTAAATACATCTAAGTAAGTAGTAACGCCTGAGATGTGACTGTATTGATGAAGTTTATTTAAAAAAACGACTAGTTATAATTAAATATTCATCCTCACCATAAGATCTCAAATATATCTTTCCGTCCATCGAAATCATTTGTAAACCACTTTACTGTATTTATAATTTACTATTCAAACATGTAAAGATAACGATCAGTAGTGATCCTATTACTCGGATTACTCCACAATCGTTGTTCCAGAATGAAATCAGTGCCTCTCATGAGTCATCCAGCCAACCTCTCCCTCAAAGTTTATAATATTAGATCCTTTATATAAGTTGATACATAGTCTAAATCACTCCTACGAGTAAAGAAGTTGTACATGGATAATATTTTTAATGATTCGGTATACAATTTAAAATTCATTGAAATATGTAATAATCTAATATCAAGAAGCTGTGCAAAAATATAATAAGATTATCTTAAAAAGTAATTTAATTACATAAGTTATTTAAATTTTTAATTATTAGTTTATTGCATTTAATAATATAATATTAAACGATATTAACCGGAGATTTGATCGAAGTCTTATTAAGAGAAATTTGGATTTATAAAATCTCTTGTAGTGAAAATTTTGAGTATATAGAATAGATAGTTTTTAAAAAAAATATCTCCTCATTTGTTGAAAAAGTTGTTAATATCATTTGTAATTGTTTATATTATTAAGTTGTCAAAAATTATTTATTAATTGTATATAGATTAATTAGAAGGGGATGTTATTAATTTTATTTATTTTTTAAAATATACTGTCCAGTTATTTTTATTTTATTTATTATTTAGAGTCGTAACCCCTAGAGGTCTAACTTCTGCACTTTATATTATACCTAAAAATTTTAAATAGATTCAATTATCATGATAGAATGTGATAATATCTAGTGTATAATCCTAAATGATTCATACATTAGTAATGTTAATTTGGAATTTATTAAAGTTTAATAATTAATAATGAGCTTTAAATACAGTAATTTTGTTGAAATGTTTATATCTTATTAGATGGAATTATACTTAATTTATTGGTAAATTTATTTGAAATAATTAGAGCTGACACTGTATTATGGAGGTGTGTTACTTAAAGTAAGTTTATTTTTAATCATTTCAAATGTAAAGATGATGATTGTTGGTGAGTATGGGAAATATAAAAATGTGAAGGTTATGGTGTAATATAAAAAAAGATAAAATTTACTATTTTATCGTTTTGTGGTGTACTTTGTGTGTGATACCGTATGATATTATTATTATTTATGATGATATAGCTTAATGACTAATTTGTGATTAATTATTACATTATTCGCCTTACTAGAGACACCGAAACCGCAATTAATTCTAATTGTCCATTTTCAGGGACTTCAAATACTTAACGCGGTTCATGTAATAGAGAATTATTTTAAGAAATTCTGTTTGAAAACTAATATGTAAAAAGACGGATTTTATATTAATATTCTTAATTTATATAAGATTATTTATTATTAATTAGTTATAAGTTGTATTTTATGATGAGAGATAGGTGCAATAAATCCATTTACTTTAATAAAATCTTTAAAGTAATGGATTTAATACTCATTTGATATTAATTGGCCTCCATTTGTTATTATATGTTAAAAATTTATTATCATATAATATTATAATATATATATAAAGTGATAGAATTAAATGATTTTTTATCATTTTTATATATTATTAAATTGTAATTGAAAAATATACAATATATAAATAATTTATTTTAGTAATAATTAAATTATAAATTATTATTATTATAATTAATTAATATTTAAATTTAGTAAATAATAACATATTTATTATTCTAGTTTATTATTTTATTTTATATTATTAGTATGTAATATTATTAATTAGTAATTATATTTATTATTAATTATTATTATGTAATATTATTTATAATTATAATTATGTATCGATTTTTATATAATTAATTATTTATCCAAAATATATATATTTATTGATAATATATTATATTTATTTATTTATTAATTATATTAAATTATTATATTAAAACGTTATTTGTAGGTAGGATTGGTATTTAGAGTTTGATAATGTTATTATTATTTTGGTATTATTAGTATTTATTAGTTTATTAGTTATATGATTATATTATATATATTTTATATGTAGGGTACGTATTTATTGTATATTTTTATAATATATTCTTATTGGTATATATTATTATGATGATATATAGGTTTTATATATTTTGTAGGTTATAGTAGTTACATACTTTTGGTGATTTAAATAAAATATACCATTTATTTCTCACAATATGTCCTAATATATTATTATATATATTTATTGTATATATATTATATAATATATATATTATATATATAATATATATATAATATATAATATACTATATTATATTTATCTATATTTATATATATATATATATGTGGCGGCTTGTGTTCTTAGTTGTTATTATTTGTTATTTATATTATTTATTTTCAGTATTTCACAACATGGAGGTAAGCGCTCTGGTTGATAGTTATTACTAAGCTGGTGTGAAAAGAACCTAATAGTTTTTGTGTGATTCTATAAGATTTCGCATTCAGAATTTCAAGGATGTAGACAAAATAGATACTGAAAAAGACACGTAGGGGTGAAGAGGCGTCACTCTACATAAAACCCATTCGTAGAAATTTCCGACAACGGAAAACCATAAGCCTCGTCCCATCCGTCTCGATAATGTTTGGCTCAGTTAGATTTAACTGAATTGATAAATATCAATTTCTTATAACGTAGTACCAATACATATCTTTTGCACTATCGATGTTACTCTAGAATACTTATGGTTAAAGGTCCTTAAAAGACAAAGATCCAGACAGTGGGCTGATGCAGTATCGTGAAATATAAGGGACGATAATTAGATATATCCTAATTTGGTGTGGCACGGAATAGATGGGAGCGAATTCTAATTGGAGTTAGAGTTTCACAGAAATTATTAATCTGAATACGATCAAGGTATTATAACATATATTCTTCCGTTAATAAGCCGGTCTATATGTAGAAAGAGTACAACGCACGATCAAACTACTTGCATCATTATGTTGCCAAGATGAATACTTTCATTTATAACTGTGACATATATCCTGTGGACCTCGCTTATTTTATTAACAGATCTTTCCATGACTTATAAAGTACAACTCCTTTGTTAGAAATGTTAAATAGAAACTATGTTACAGCGGATCCCAGAAGTAGTAAAATAAAGATAAATCGGGATTAATGTGAATGATATGTAGAGGTGTCTAGATTTCGAATGACGCTTTTCAGAAAACAGGATACGAAGCTGGCTGGTCGAGAGAAGAAAAACTTTATAAGTGGAATATATGTATATTAGAAGATTATTCCTTCGAAGTTGGGCTTAAATTGAATATTTCTATCCTCAATAGACGTTAGATGGTTGACCTCATAAAAGTGACAGGATTAATTAAAAAAATCAGGCATTCATAAAATATTTTCGCTTTTCTTTTAAAATTGAGAGTAAAATTGTATTTATATAAATATCCGAAATTATATTCAACTAAAGAGGGTTAGGAAGCTTAGTATTTTTCTATTACCCTCTTCCCCTCGATCTACGTTCCTTTACTGATAAGTTTTATTTCTATATTATATTAATTATGCTTGATGAAATTGAGAAACATTAATCAATTGTAAGGTTGTAACCAATGTGATGAGTGTATAGATCATTTCTAATTTACTCTATCGCATCTTTACCAGCTCGATTATCGCTGGATCTACATTCCCTGAATATATAATTTTCTATCTAAGGATTTGAATTTCACAACTGAATTAATGAATCCTATTTAGCTTGACTGCTTGAAAGAGGAATGTATGAAGTAGGTTTGTAGGCTCGAATGATATTAGATTGCTGTCAATATTGAGATCTCCCACAAGACAGTTCACTCTTGGATAATTGATATACTTTATTAGATGTTGAGTTTATTAAAACCTTAAAATATAACAAATCATTCAGTGGATTAATAAGTTTCTATGTGCAATGATAAAGTAAATCTTCATATTTCTATGAGAATTATGTTTAAATAACGTGGGATACTATATAGAACAGTTCCTTGATATTTATAATTCTTATATTTCAAACACACAATCCTGCTACATTAGTAAAGATATGTAATGTGATTAATGAAAATTCATTACACTAATATATAACGATTAAGGAGAATGACATGGGTGTCTGTCACAACTAAGGTTACTTACATTTGGGTGTGCGAACATTTTGAATAGACTCCCATGTTTAGTTTTGCGGATGTTTTCTATGTGGTTTCTCATCTGGATTTTTGGTTTAAGGAATATGTACCAATAGGCGTAGTCTTCGATCGCATGGTAATTGTAGAATCGGAGTGGTACAAATAATAACCCTAGATGAAATAAACTGCGTTCTCACTTTCAATTTGCTAGTGTATTTTTTTATTGTTCCTTTCAGAGATAGTTAGCTTTCAGATTCAGGGGATGGCATACATTTACAACCGATATAGTTGAACATCAGTATGTAGGAAACACTAAAGCCCCTTAATTGAGGGTGGTTCGTTTTCCTAAAAATGAGAAAAGTTATAACTTTTCCAAATGTACATTACTTACCGCTGAGTAGCGCTCACATTTTGGCTCTGTACGTATGCATATAATAGGATTGTGAAGGCGATCTTGAGCATTATTCCATTTTCACTTGAGGGGACGCTGTTTGGGTGGTGAGAAGTTTTCACATTATGAAAGACAGCCATAAATTTTATCTACAATATGTATTTGAACTAATTTATCTATCACAGAGTGCGATACTTAGAAAAAACTTTCAATCGGAAATAGTAGGTCACGGGTGTAATGGATGAGTCATTATTAGGTCAGTTACTTGGCGTTAAAGGTTTAGTATTTTTTTTTCAGGTTGTCGTTCATGCTCTCGCTCCAGGGATATGTTATAAAAACAAGAGTTCTTAACTACTGTAATAATGAACGGGGATAGAGTGTTAAATTGGGATCGTTATGAAATTACAGCGAGGATACGTCTCTGGGATGATTTTGTCAGAGAATTATGGAGAGCCGGCATTGCTTCTAGTGTTAGAGGGAGAGGCAGGTGAATTATTAGTTATTAGGGATTTTTGTTAAAAGGCTATAAGAACAGGGGTGCAATCTAATATCATGTTTATGATATATGATGGGCAGGGGATACATCCACCGTCGTCCCTTAAAAAGCTGCGGATTGCTGATGTTTCTGATTGAGTATGTTGGATGTACGTTCTATAGCGGGAAAACAGTGGCGTAAGATGCATGGGTCAGCCGTGTGCGAGACCTAGAAGGGCACACACACACATGCTAATAGAAATAAGTTTTAAAGCCAAGAGGGTTCTAAAATTAGAAAAAATGCATGATTGTGTGGTACGTACAAGATATAGAACTCAAACTAAACCTACAGTAAGATGGGATAAATGAATCGGAGTAGTGACTTCAAAGGTCAAATTGCGTATAATAAGAAAATTGTTTTTAAGAATGCCAGGTAATACATCATTCCCGCCAGCTCATAATTTAAATTTAATTCTTAATGATTCTGTGAAAGATATAATAATGGGCTCTTCAAAAATTTTATTGAGTAAACTATTTACTAGAAAAAGTATATGTGTATTTCAGTTCTGTACAGTCAGGGTGGCAAGGAATTTAACAAGTCTGTTTCTCAAATAACGAAAATGCCATCACAAAAAACACCTAAAGAAATTGTAGGTTACGTTCCAACGAGGTGGTCATCCAAGTAAATGATTCCTTACTAAAGCCAAGTAAAAAACAATTTCAACAACCACGTATTTCGGCAGTTTTCTTATCTCAAAGTGATATGTTTATGAAGTAAGGAAGTCAAGTGAAATAAACGAAGCCCTTGGTCTCAGGAAGCGTAAGTGTTACATTTTGAGTTTATTTTCAGTTAATATTTTCACTAATCATCTTCAGTGGAAAAATCAAATCAATTGTTTGTCTAACAAACCCATTGATTTAATTTCAAAGTCCCAAGTTACATTATCTCATAAAGCAACTACCGGTATTGTGGGACAAGACGCACAATCAAACTTATTTGCAAGCTAAGACGGCAATTGAAGATGGCTTGAGTGAGAGAAACTTTACGGAGTAGCACATCTTGGAACGATTGAAAGTAAAAGATTACTTCTAGGACGTCAAATACAGATTAAATTTGTTTTTTTGATGAGCTTTTATCTTGTGAAAGAAGTGAAGACCCATTGAAAGCCTTTCGAATAAGGGTCGTTTTTTTTTTTTTTTTTTCTTTCGTTTTTTCAATAAACTCTCTTGAATATTAACTAATGAACAGATAACTACTCCGTTTCATTAGCTTTCATGAACAATCCAGTTAATGAGTATTTCATTCTTCTTTTGCTCCATGCCAGCAATAGCAGGCTACGAAAATGAAAAGTTGCAAGCAATGACTACAAAACTGGTAGAAAAATACGATTTAGATTTATCTTTCGGTTTATGAACAATTAATCACCTTCAAAGTATTAATGACTACAGAAGTGAAAATGAAAAATATGGTAACTATTAAAAATTTCGCAAATATTTTATTCGATAGAAAACAGCTGCTTAGCAAAGTAGCTTACCAGACTTGTGTTTGACAGCAGTTCAGTTGAATTTGACGTTACCAGTAACAGCTGAAAGGTCGTTTTTCAAAGCTCAAGTTAAAAACTTTTTTAAGGACACAATATGATACGACAAGGCTAAGTGCATTGGCTTTATTAAGCATTGAAATGAAACATGTCGTACTCTTGATCTGAAAGAAGTGGTTAATAAATTCATGGCAATGAGCAAAAAACATTTTGGTAAACTATAAAGCATTCATCCTTTCGAATATTTTGGCAAGCCGAGAACAGATATACTAATCTGGGTACTAATCTGACAAATAGCATATAAGCCATATATAATATACTATATTATATATATATATTATATATATATATATAGTATAATATATAAATATATATATATATATATATATATAAAATATATTATATATATATACGATAAATATTAATAATATATATAAAGAGTGACTATATATATATATATTATATAATTCAGGGGGGTGTACCGGAACTGAAATTTTCGGTTCCGGCCGGAACCGGAATTAGCCGGAATCACAAAAAAAAAATTCCGGCCGGAACCGGAATTTCTAAATTTGGGAATTTTCCTTTAAGTATAAAGAAAAGAAAAAAAATAATTCTATTAACTTTCAATATGAAATATATATATAAGTATATATATTAATATATATACTAATTATATATTTATATACTTTATATATATATATATATATAATCTATATAAATATATATTACAAAAGCGTGGCATTAACGCGTTAAAGCGTAATCCGTTAATTAACTCGTTAATTTTTTTCGTTAAGGCGTTTTAACGCTTTCGATTAATTTCGAAAAGAGTTAAGGCGGACTATAACGAGTTTTTAAAGTTTTTTTCCTCCAATCCGTTAATCCGTTACTTTAATTTACGTTTATAAAATTTTTTTATCAGATTTTAAATTTGTGATTAATCGATTTTGATAACAAACTTTATTTCCAAAATTTCCATAAACGCTCATCTTAATGGCCTCGAGAAATTTGTTTATTCTTTTACACTGGCTTATTATCCCCGCTGTTGAGAAATGGTTTGACGTTTTTCTTTTGCATGTTATTCTCATTTCATCTGATTCGTAAGAAAAAAAGAGGATTGTGACTGTGCCCGTTACAATGAGTCTATTAACTATCTTTCGTTAGTCACTTGAACTTGCTTCTTTTGCGAATAGTGAAAAATATAAGAACTAGGCCTCAAAGCGTTGTAACTATAATAAAAAAGATATACATATTTGTAATTAAACTTCTAAAACGTTGCCTATTATTATTTACAATAATATACTACTCGGTGTCCGTAAGAAGAATTGTCCCAGTTTTCAATGCCTTTTTTGTATAACAGCGCTAAATACAATATCAAACAGGAAATATCATAATCAAAGTTGAAGGTCATTGAAACAGAGTTTTCCTACATATGTTCAATATTTGTATGTGCCCCCTTCTTTATAGGGGATACATTCAGCCGATAATCCAATCCTCCCCCAACCATTGGTTAACAGATCCGGAGTTATGGAAGGAATAAACTATTCCATGTCTGCCTTTCAACTTCGACCTTTAATGGGCAGCCCCTTAGGAAGAAATCGCATGGCGTTAAGTCCGGTGACCGGGGTGGCCAGATATATAGAGCTCTGTCGTCTGCACCATTATGACCAACCACCTGGGAGTAAGTCTTTCAACCACGCTCGCACTATGTGGACTCCAATGTGGAGGGGGCTCCATCTTGCTGCCATATAAAGTTATACCGCTTCATCCTCTAATAATTGTGAAAAGAGCCATTTGGCTGTAACCAGGGTTGTGGAGTCGGGTTCAAAATTTTCCGACTCCGACTCCGACTCCGGACTCCAATGCTGCTTATTACCGACTGCGAACTCCGACTCGACTCCGACCTCTTTGTATTACCGGACTCCGACTACCACCCCTTTTTGAAAAATGTCCGACTCGACTCGGACTCCGACTCCACCCATCTTCAAAAAAATTATCTATTTTGAAAAATTTTTATTTAGTATATATAGTATATACTCCTATATAATATATAGTATATATATATATATATACTATATATATATAGAGTTATATATATAATTATAGCCTATATTATAATATATATATATATATATATATTATAATATTATACTATAAACTATATAAAATTATCATATATGCAAAATGTTGTTAACCTGTGTTAATGTATAGTAGTAGTGAGGACTATGGTTTGGAATAAAAGGTATAGTTGGTACAATAGTTCAGATGGACAATCTTAATGGGGTGGTCCGTTAGGTGTGAGAAGAATTGATTAAAATGAGAAGAGAACGTATTAGAGAATGTGTGGTGGGGGTAAATTAGAGAATAAATGAAAGTACGTTGAGATGGTTTCACATGGAAAGGATAGATGATAGTCGGCTTGGTTCAAGCGGATATATATTTGATGGGGTGCGGAACCTCAACGGCTGGGAGCCGAGGAAAAAGTGGATTGAGATAGGTAAAGAAATGCCTGGAGAGAGAAAGTGTGAGTTTGGCAGAGGCGAGAAGAAAGGTGATAATAGGAGTGAATGGCGGTTGGTGAGGGGATTGTTTGGCCCACCTGGGCCAAGGGATAACCCCACATTCCGACAGAGGGGGCCCCCATATAGTTTGGAGGGGGGTCCCCCCCCGTTTGTTTTTTCCGCTTTGTCCGTGAAGCTCTTAAGCGTGTTTTCTGAATTGCGACGAGTTTCACTAAAGGTTTATAAAGGGGCAGTAAGGTGGGCTTTCTTTTCGACTTTCGTCATATTTCTCTTATTCTTCTGTTTCTAGTGCATGCTTCGACCTAACCCCAGTCATTGGCGGAGGAGAAGGTGCTGGGGTGATGATGATGGATGTGGATAGTTATATACTAATGATATATATAGTAATATATATATATATATATATATACCTATATATAATATATTATATATATAGGATTGTGTCGATGTTGCCGCTTTATCTCTCCTAGAGCGTGGTCTTCTTTTGGATCGGCATAGCTCTCACCGTTACCCAATTATTTTTTCAGCGTACATTCAGAAATGTATGCGAGCCAGTCTTGCCGCCAGGCACGCTCATCCTAGTGTACTCACAGTCGGCCACGTATCACACTCATATTTAATGTGCAGTCTGCCGGCGGGTCTACGTATCTTTATATATATAATATATATATATTATATAATACTATATATACTACGTATTATATACTATTTAATCCCAACCCTATATATACCTATATATATAATATATATATATATATCTATATATATATATATATACCTATATTAGGTTACTATATATATAATATATAAAACTACTACATTTCTTAGTAGTTTACATGAATTTACATCTAATATCATCTACTCATTGAGATGATTTAGTTCTTATATTAAAATAGGAGAATAGCATTTTGCCAGGTTTCTTTTTTATTTTCTCTTCATTTTTTTTCCTTCTTTGGGTCTGATTGTTTAATTTAATAGCGAATGAGCAAAAAAAGCAGTCTTTTTTCCCACGCTAACTTGCTTTGGATGGGTAGAGCGTTAGTTAACAGGCAATTTCAAGGTCTTTTTTGTTTACAAATGTTCTCTTGCATACTCTTCGAAGTTACATAAAAATTGGTCAACTTCTTCAGTGTTACAAGCAAAGAAATTTTATTTTAAAGTTATGGAATAATTGATTGTACAAGGATCTAGGAAGGACCTTGGACCTTTTCTTGAAGCCAATCGATTTCTTCCGACTAAGCCTCTTCAATATCTAGAAGCTTTTCATACTAATCTTCTGAACTTTTCTGAAAGAATGACCTTGAAACTCCGGTAGTAACGAGGATAGTTTTATGCTTAGTTTCATCCACTTACAATATGTAATGTACTCGTTTTCCCTTCGTTGAACTGTCCGCAACCCTCTTAAATACAAATGGCCAACATTTTGCAAAAGGCCTTAGCTTTTTGTTGTTCTTCTTCAGCAAAGCTTACCCTGTATATTGGATCCAATATAAACAACAGCTAAGTATAATATCATTGTCAACGAGAGAAAATTTCTCTTCATACCATGGAGTCTTTTTATTCCTTCAGTATCTTAAGAACTGAGAAGAGGAAAATGGTTGTAAGGTTGAATTTATTTATTATAGATATTTAATCCAAATGAAACATAAGGTGCTGGTTTAAAAAACTTTGCACAGTGCAAATTGCATTTTTTTGTGCAATTGTGGATAGTCGAAAGTCAATTTAAACTTGATGAATAGTGATTGAAAGTCATCACAGAGTCAACAATTTTTATAACTTTGATCAGTTTTAACATTTTTCCGACTTTCAGACTCTATTTTTCCTTTGGAAAAATGTTACCGACTGTGGCCGACTCCGAACTCCGACCTTCTTAACCCATTACCGACTCCGACTCCGACTCCGACTTCCACCCAAGTCTGAAAAATTACCGACTCCGACTGCCGACTCCAACCCTCTTTACAAACTACCGACCTCCCCGACTCGCGCCCGAACTCCGGACTCCGACTCTGAACTCCCCAACCCTGGTTGATAAACATACGTAATAGGCCGACCCCTCGTTACGGGTTGCTCTGCGAGAGAAAGAAAAAGGTTCCGCCCTTACGCTGACGTCGGGCATATGTGCGCAGAAAAAGTTAACCCTTGGGGAATCACGTTCGTTTTCTACAAGTTCATGCGGATTTTTTCCAGACCCCAGATACGAACATTATGGGCATAATCACCTTACGCCCTGAGATGAAAATGGATATGGGACTCATCGTGCTACTAATAACACTATAACAATCATATGTATAAAGTAGTGTACTAATCTTCTCGATAGAGTATAAATATATATATTAATATATGTTAATGTTTATGTATACCTAACACCTGCTAATGATCTCAAAGTTATAAACCAATTATATAGAGTCCATAATGATCATAATCGGGTACTTTATTAAAGCAGTATGTTACCAATACTTCAATAACCTCTCGGTATGCACGCTATGTTGTAAAAACGTTTTACTATACTAACATCCTTCCACACCGTCATGTATTATTTAGGCACCTTTCAGTTCTAGTGACTTCCTCTCCGAACCGGGATAATAATTAATTTCTTAGTAGACTCATAATGAAGAAGAAACGATATAGGTATGATCACTTACTGGATACGCAGTCCACATCCATGTATACTAGATAATCTCCAACTTTTTAGGATCTCATTCCGGTTACGATTACTCATTTATTTGTACCTATATAAATTTACAAAGACATCCATGAGTTATATTGCAAATTGCCCATATCCTTTCGTACTCGTAATGTTTATTTGCCTAAACATTGGTAGGATCATACATATCTGGCAAACGTTAAACGATATCGCTTCGTGTGAGATCGTTAAATTACAGATATATATAATCATCACTTTTTAGGAATATATAATATTGATAGTATATTGAACACAGTAAAAGCTTATATACGCTTTACTATAGGAATCATTACTAGTCCTAATTGTTCTAGTAAGTATTAAATATGGCTTGTCACAGCACTATTATGAATGATAAGACTATTAACATATATTATTTAATATATATTGGTATTTGCACATCGTTGCTATGAGAATGCAAGCGCCCTAATTCACCAACTCAGTATGCAGGAAAATATTCCGGAGTGGGATGCAGATAGGCACATATGTCGACTTATCTAGATAAGAAAGGTTAATAAACCCAGAAAATTGCATTCACTAGATGTGTTTCAACCATTCTTAATAAATCATTAATTATAATGTACAACTATACTGATCTTATTACACTTATGATGAATGGGTATATGATATTTAATATGATATGATTATAATAATATATTGTATATAATTATATTGCAAATGTAAGTAGATTATTAATTGATATAAAGAGATAATAATTTACTTATTTACGGAACACCCTAGGTATTGTGTAAGTATATTTATTATATATATAAGGTATTTACTCTTTGGATAGAGTTTTTCGTTTGTCATAATAAATGACGTCAAAGCATAAGATCTTGGCTAGGATTATTTAACGGTACCTGATTTAAATATATGTGTATGAGTGAAGTTTAAATTTATCATCGTCAGAACTAATTTTAAGAACTATAATTAGTAAAATTTGAAAACAAAATTAACAACGAATATATATCCAAGTCTTCATAAATAAGAAAGGAAGATGTTACTAACGTTTGTAACAATTTATATTCCTCGCTAACTAGATCATATTCGTACATACGAACCGATTAAACAGCGTTTTATAATGTAATAAACGTTCGTTAATTTATTTTTTATTTGATGGTAACGCATTAAAAAATTTAACGACGTAAACTATATTCTCATTAACTCTGGATGCCCCATCCATTCCTTAGTATATTGATTTTTATATATCGATAATGACATGATATGTATTATAGTCAAATAATAATTTATGTTTTCACAATGTTTTTTTTCTTTTTATATATATATAATATAGTAATATATATATATATTATATATATTATATTATATTAATTATTTTACTTTATTCTGTTTTATCAAAAAAAAAGAGAATAATAAATATATATTAGTATATATGCAATTTAATATTAAATTAATAATATATATTTATGAAAAAATAAAAAAAAAGATAATGATAATTATTTATATATCAATAATAAATAATTCTCATATATAAACATAATAACATAACTTAAACAGCAAACTAATGTAATATTAGAATAACTTTCCTTCTTTATATTTTGAAGCTTTTGTATATATAATTAACAGATATTGATACCACCTCATTAATTATCAACCAGGTTTAACTGGCTATTGATTTTTACAGACTTTGCTCATTCATGTAGTGTTATTGAATAAAATAAATGATAATATGCCCTCCTCACTCAGAGAGATTGTGTCCGTTAAAATGTCTATCCAATGATACGTGAATAATATTAATAGATATTTGTTTATTGGATTATTTCTAAGCTCTTATTATGTAGATGATACGTAATCTCATTAAAATTCTCTATATGATGTTTACCAATAATCCTTTTCAATATAGAGTGTATTAAATATATGCTCGCAAATAAATAAGACATAAAAAGACTTTATGAGTTTTCTCCAAACCAAATTAGAACAATTAGATTTTGTGAGCAAACGCGACTTGCATAAACTATTTAAAATTCTCACTTCGATGTCGAGAGAGATATATTGTGGAAAAGTCAAAATAATGGATTTGAGTAGACATTATTATTAAAAAAAGGGATTTGAGAATATTTATTAGGAGTGTGATGATGATCCCATAGATTACTCGGCATGTATCCCCCCAAGCGAAAATTATCGGCTTACATCTAAAAGATTCGGTTATTGAGAACAAAGTGAAATACAATTCAAAGTAGAGTCATTAAATTGTAATGTGCCGCAGGGAAAATTTCTTATTTCTTCTCTTCCCTTTAAAAAAGAATATTTGATCTCCTCTAATCGCAATGGACCCCAGATCACGATAGGCGAATTTGCTTGCAGTAAAATAAATTAATTACGTATTGTCCTGATATCATGAAAGGCAGAATTTCTGTTGGCAACTTCCAAAACTGTTTTGACAAAAATAGATGGTTCGTGTGATGCCAAAGTGGCTTGTGCACTCATTGCGATATCTGAACCATTTCTGCAGAACGAAACTACCATCAAAACTTTCCCCTACATTGTTTCCCCATGACATTCTTTCAAAAGCACACAGATGCTAGATTCTATCGTATTTCAAGTGGTATTAGGGCATTATATTATATATTTCTGTTTAGGAGAGATGATGATTACATAACAATAATTGAAAGGTGTTTTGAGAATAAACGCTTTAAAGACATCAGTAAAATAAACTTTATAGCAAATGCTCAATAATATATGATAGACAATTGATGAAAATACGATCTCAGTATCTCTCTCTTATAGAATTATCTAGTGAGGAGGTCTCTTGATATCAATGATCATTTGACATTCTCTAACTTGACAGAGCGGATGATGGGCTCCAGTCTTTAAAGCTTCAACAATGACTTTAGAAAGCATATACATGATTTCAAACCTGGAGATATGGCTTTATCTTTAGCAAACCCGTAACCCTGGTCTCCACGAGCCGACCGTAGTCTGAACCATATAGAGATAATCGACCCCATTATGAGAGCTTGATTCCCTCATTTATGGTCTGGTGCGTCTGGCGAAAATCATTTTTCCTTTATTTTATTTCTACTTATTTAAAATTAAGTGATTGTCTGGCCTTTTAGCTAATCGTGCAAAAAAGATAAGCATATAATATAGTTTAGCATTCGTATAGTGCTCATAAAGTTTTTATAAGAGTGTAGCACTTCACTGAATTGTGTAATATAACGGATGTGTGAGTAATGATACACTCTAACTGACCGTAAACTGTAGTATTGTATCTGACATAGCTACTTAAACACCTTCTCTATATAAAATACATTTTCTCATTATGCTTATTTATTTACTATAACCTAATCATATCTATTGTCCCCAATAAATATCCAGGAAAATGTTATATAATTTATTATTCAGAAGTGTGTAATAAGTATGATATTATTATACACTTCAGTTATGAAGATAAGATAAGATAAAACAAAGTAAACACTAATAGTTAGAGGTACCTAAGAAGCCGCATGGTCCTTATTTTGAGACTGTCCCAGTCAATAATACGTAAATTAATATACTTATCAATATTACATTTTTAATTTAGGATTTTAAAATAGTTTTGAATTGTCTCAGAACAAAACAAATGAGATACTCTTACAACTCACACCCTAGGTATCCCCTTGTGATTCTAATTTTTCTGCAGATAAATCTTAGAAATTTCAGTTAATAACTTATATATATTCTCATACCGCCAAAAACATTATACCTACGCGTAAAAGTAGTAATAGTTACTTTTAACGCTAAGATGATGTTACATATTAAAGTGTGTCGTACCTAACCCACGCGCTACATTTATGTTTCAGAAGATGCGGCTAATTGAAGAGAGTTTTATAGTAAATATTTGAATGCCTTCCTCAGACCTAAAAATTTTTGAGTTTAGACTCTATTCAAGTACAGTTACATTAGTAAATTACATAGTATCCGTGTCGGCGGGTTCTACGCGAATTTTGATATTAATAACATAAACATAGAAATATCCGCTCCCACTTTGGCTTACGTCAGGGAAAATGGCGGGAACGTTGACTTAATACTCGGAACCGCGAAAGAAAATGTTGCCAAATTCGCGTTCCAGAGGAACAAATCCAATTTCCGGGTTATCACCTCTTAGATCAACTAATTTACCTTTTCTTATAATTGTTGGCAATAAATAGTGTAAGTCAACACTCTCAAACAAACTCTCTCGTGCGTACAGTAGAAACTCCATTCAATAATAAAAGGAATATTTTTTAGTTAATATTATTATAATTTACAGAATATATATATAATGGATAATCTAAGTGATTAAACACGTCTTTCCTACATTACTTTATATGTGTTACTCTCCACTATGAGATATAAAAAATACTAGTCCGCTGGTAATAATGATATATTTAGAGACTGTATCATGTTCCCTCTAAATCGCCTTTAGAGATATTTTTGGCAAGGGGACATAAATGGCATATAGCGGGACGAATTCTGGCATGTTGGGAGCAGCGTATTAGTACCCTAAGGAGAGAGAGGTTAGGTCATGGTATCGATATATATGAAGGTGGCTGAGAGTTGTTATTTTGCGTAGTGATAAGAGTATATAATGTATGGTGAAGGATCAAGCTATAAAAGGGTAATATGTAAAGATGAATACAGTAAACAGTATAAGTAACCGAGATTAATTAACATAGTATCCGTAGTAGAGTCGGAAATGATGCAGGAATGAGGATGAGGGGAGGATTGCCATGATGTGCCACTTTCGGCGACGGAGAGTGGGGTTGAAGGCGAGGGTAAATACGCGGCCCTAAGACTCGTATTACGCCAACTGTATAATGATGATGCAATTATCATTCGCCGGTAAGGCCTTTATATAAGTTATTAACAGTAAAGGGGATGAGATACAGCCTGAATGAAAGAGTTTTAACGCGAAGTAAATGGAAAGTATATGGATGTGAGTTATTTGAAAGCTAGATATTTAACCCCTATGTATGAGGAAATGATTAGATAACATAATCGGAAATAGAGTAGTTAAATAAAAGTACCTAGGAGATATTATTTAACTGCATCCTGACTTCCCCACACTGTCATCATGTATACGGAGCTCAGGAATACAATTGATATAGTGGATATACAACGCCAGAAGATTATAGCTACCTATATGAGTAAGA
>JABUQX010016593.1:0-12500 GCA_015478945.1 Trachelipus rathkii | reverse complement strand
TGTAGGAAAATTGTAGGTCAGTTTAGTAAATCACCAATTGCTACAACTAAGTTAAAGTGAAATTCAAAAATCGTCAAAATTTGCCCAATACACAACCTTATCAAAGATGTTGGAAACAAAGATGGAATTCATCCTATATATTGCTCAAAGGATATAGAGCAAAAAAATTGCAATTACTATATATTCTTCAAATCTCGAAAAAACAATCTAGATATCTTAAATGCAAATCACTGAAGCTAATGGAGAATATAATTAGATTGCTACAACCATTTGAAGAATTAACTAAAACAGCCAGTGATGATGCTGTAGATTTATCTTTTGTAAATACCTGCAGTTAATTCATTGCAAAAATATTTAGCAAAAACATGGAAGAATAGCGGTGTAGAAACTATGAAAGATGAACTTATAAATTCTGTTACTGAACGTTATGGTACCATTAAAGAGAAGAAACTTTATGTACTTCCAACAGTTCTAAATCCACAATCGCAAATTAGCTCCCTTTGATATTATTGATCGAAAATAAAATAAAATTTATTCTCAAGAAGAAGTAAACTTTTTATAAAAAGCTAAAGAAAAATATTACATAAGTTCGATCTGATGAACAAAATTGATAATCACAATGACAGTCTCATTACAGATTCACATTGGAAGAATCTGAAAATGAAACGGCATGCAGATATTGAGAAGGAAACACATTCAATTTCTGGAAGTGCTTTGATGACATGCTACAAGAAAAATCGTCAGAAGAAAATGAAGAATATTCAGGTACAATCAAAACAAGTGGAACTTGATCAAAAGAAGAAAAAAGTCTAAAATGCCAAACGGAGAAGCGAGCAGTGAGAGAAAACAACATTGAATTTAGAAATACTATTCAAACTACCGTGGATAAATATTTTGTGCACCAATTATGGAACGAAAATCGGATTCTTAATCAACTGTTATGGTGGAAAGAAAGAAAAGCTCATTATTCTGATTGCTTCTTACCTGAATTAGCTAGGAAATATCTCTCTGCTCCACCTTCAAAGTGTGTTTAGCGAGAGAATGTCAAGCCAAGCAGGAAATATTTATACAAGTAAAAGGAATCGTCTTTCTCCAACACTAACTTAGCTAATCAGCTCCTGTTTTTTCATCATTAATTTAAGAGCATTTGATTTTAAATATTAGAGATTAGTTACCTAAATAGCAATGCATGAGCTATTTTTAACTTTCCTTTCGCTGACTGTGTGTTTAACATATAATTTAAGTTTCTCAAAAAATTATATTGTGATACTCTATACCAGTTATCGATAACAGCTGGTACATGCACTTATAATTATATATATATATATTATATATATATATATATATTATTATATATATATATATATCTATATATATATATATATATATATATATATTATATATATATATATATATAGTTTAAATGTTAGTTTGTTAAAACTTAAAAACTCTTTAATAATTTAAGATTAAGTATATATATTCAATAATTTTATTCTTTTGGTCAGATATGGCATGAAGTTTAAAAGTTCTTTTACCAATTTCTTAACTATTTTCGTATTGTATTTTAAAGCTAAGTTTATCAAAAGTGTATTTTTTGATAGGGTAGTCGTTTTGGATATCAAACCCTTTAAGTGTTATTAAAATATTAGTCAATTAGTAAATGTTCATATAGTAGGCCCATTCAATTATTATATATTATATAGTTATAATATTAGTTATTAGTTTGATTAATTATTATCAATACAGCAAAAAAAAATATAAAATAATTTTTTAACACTTATTGTATGAATCAGTTCTTCTAAATAAATTTAATTCGTTAAATGTCTCATTATTACTTTCAATGAATATAACTATTTTTATTTACAAAACTACCTTTTAAAAATATAGGTTTCCGGCCGGAGAAAGAAGGCCGAAGACTAGTGGTCTCCGGCCGAAGCCGGGCCGGAGTTCTTTAAAAAGGCCGGAACTCCGGCCAAAGCCGGAGCCGGAACCGGAGATCCGTGCATCCTAATATATATATATATATATATATATATATATATATATATATATATATATAATATATAATATATATATATATTATATAGAAATATATATTATATAATGTATGAAAAAGCCTTCTTTTTTTTCACCAGAGACTAGTAAGTTAATGTGCTGACTTATTGGCTTATATTGTCACTGCAAAATTTGAAAAACAAATACAGGATATATATATATATATTATATATAGATATACTAGAATATATATATATATATATATATATATATATATATATATATATAATATATATATATATAATATAATATATAATATATATATATATATTATATATTATATATATATATATATATATATATATATACTATATATTAATAATTTTAACTAATTTATAAAAACATTTGATTTGTAAAATGACTAATTATCATGGATATTTGCATTAACTAATCAAATTTTTAATACTATAAAATAATACGATGGATATATTTCATTTGTCTTGCTTTGTGAGATGAATTATGTAGGAAAATCCAATGTACATAAATATTAATTTGGTGGCAGATATTTAATTATTTTTTTTTTTTAATAGGTTTATATTACACTATTATTTATATTTGGGTTAATTTTTATCCTATACATGGTTCTAAGCCTGAATAAAATTTTTTAATACTTGACTTTCTACAAAATAATATTCTATTAAGGAGGTACTTTTGAGAATGGAGAAGAAAGAATTGTGAAATTAAGTAAAATTATAAAGAGTAAACATCAAGATTTTAAATAACCTAAATAAAACAATGGAGGGAAGATTTTGTTGCCAGGACGTGGGAAGACCACACAGAAACGGAGCCAATGGTATATATATATATACGGTATATATATATATATATATATATATATATATATATATATATATATATATATATAATATATATTATATATATATATATATATAATATATATATATATATATATATATATATATATATATATATATATATATATAAGTTAATGTTACTTAAATGATAAACTATAGAAAATTATATGAAACCCTTTGACACAGAAGAGGAAAAGTTCAGTTACATCTAGGCAACATTTTAGCTTTCAATTCCTAACATTTATTAACCTTTTTTTATCCCTAGCTATTAAAGGTTCACTCATTGTATACATTATAAATACTGAGTAAAATACTAAGTTTAATATAAAAAGAAATTGAATTTATAAAATGTTATCTTGTTTTCAGCATTAGATTTAGTTAATTTGATTTGTGGCTTTAATGATAAGGAAAAATTTTCAGGTACCGGTATATATATATATAAAAATATGCCTTAGTATTTTTAATTTCCGTTTTATTTATTCATTTATTTATTTTTTTTATTTATAGCCACTGAACCTATCCCATAATTGGGGGTTCACAACCTTCCCAAGTAGGTTATATATACCGTATATATATAGGTTCCTATATATATATATAGGTATAGGTTCCCAACTATGGAAAAATGTGCAAAGGAATGTCCAAAAAAAACAGCGTGACTTTGAGAGATTTGGTCTAACCTTTTGTTTTTGTGGTGAATTCCGAGATTTCCACTCTTAGGTCTGACTCCTCATTTGAGGGTTGTATAGGTAACACCACGTCTCATCACCAGTTATTACCTTATTCAACAATCCCCAATCCGCATCCACCATACCAATGAGCTCTCTGCTTATGTAGGTCGGCTCTTCCCTCAGGTCAGTTTGAATTACCTCCCGTACTGTAGCAATGGTGTCATCATTAAGCGCTGTTAATGGCCTGCTGACACGCTCATCATCTTCCAGCGACTCCCGCCCTTCTTTAAAGCACGTATGCGACTCGTAAACTCGGGTTCGCGATAACGATTCATCACCATACACTCCTCTTTCAAATTGAATGTTTCTGTAAACGTTTTCTGTAATTTGACAGAATTTAATGTTTACTCTGCTCAAAATGGGCCATTCTTGATTAACACTCTCCGATAACACACAATGACAGTGCCTCAAAGCAAACTGAATTGTAAACATGGACACATGCTCAGCACTGACATATGCGCTGATATCACATGTTTGTGTGCACATTTCTCACAACACGCCTATAAGATAGAAGCATTGTAAGATATGAAGACTAATCAGAATGTTCTGATATTTTTTTGACTCTACCTTGTGCGTATATATATATATATAATAGTATATAATATTATATATAATATGATATATAAAGTATATATAATATTATATTATATACTATATATAATATAGTATATATATTATATATATATATATATATATATATATATATATATTTATAATCACCATAGGAAGAGGAAGATGAGGACCTTAACCCTATTGAAATACAGCAACAATGCTTGGGCCAGTTTTCAAGTACTGATTATATTATGGAACCAGGCATATTTTCAACATTAAAAAGGTAAAGTGTATTTATATATATACCATATATATATATATATTTTTTTTATTTCATTGAGTAAATTTTTTGAACGGTTGTTTTAGTTAAACTTAGCTCTTACACTTACTCATGAATTATTTATTTATTTTTTTATTAGTTTTAGCAAAACATTGGGTGGAAAAGTCTACGAAAAATAAATTTCTTATTTGTTTTAACATATCTAAGTTGGAATGTTTTTAATTTGATTGAAAAAACATTACTTACTTAATGGCCTATGAGTACTCAGCAATTATGGGATGAGAAAACCGGGTGCTTTAAAAACTACGCTTGAAACGTTCTTTTTTGGGGACGTGGATGGTATAGGGGTTAGAGCATCCGGTTATTGTTAACTGCGACGCAGAGTCCAATGTTCGAATCCCGCTGATGGAGAGTAAAATCTCCTTTGACTCATCAAGGCCACCACTTAAATCTGTTTCTGTGCAAACACGCCAATCATTTTTCACTATAAAATGTGATTGATCATTTCCCCAGTCTATAATGATGATATCCAACAGGTTATTTAATTCATTCATTGGTCATTGTTGATTACATGACATTTATACAAAATTGGGTTTAGGAAAGTGTCCAAGTATGTTCTATTTACACTTGTGGGGTATATGTGAAAAGGGGGTAGGAGGTGGGAGTTCCCACTAAGCTTGTCTGCAAATACTCAAATATATGGTTGATTATTTGACACACGGGATATGAAAGATAGTTCTCCCCTTAATTATAAAATACATCTCTCTACCTTTTTTTCTATTTCATGGAAGAATTGACTGCACAAGACGTTTCAGCATTTTAAAGAACTGTCATCGATATATTTCAACTCCAAATTAGGTGAATGTTCAAGCCATAGAGTAGGCAGCCAAAAGGGCAAAATTTCCCAAAATAGCTTTTCATGATTATTTAAAAGCAATTTGACCCATATAATGATTTTCTTTTTCTTCTACATAACCTCTGGTGATAAAGGCTAGTAACCTACTTAGTTTTTCCAGAGTTGGGAAAAAATAATTCCTTGCCCAGATTAATAGTTGATACGAATCTGTGCACTACATTTGAAAGGAAGTGGAGAAAATAAAAAGGACAGTGTTGAATCTCACCAGTAGATTATATGCAAGAATGAGAGTAGTGGTTAAGTCTAGGGTAGGAACCGATCGGGGTCCCGGCCCCGGCCAACCCCGGCCATTTTTAGCGACCCCGGCCCCGGCCCCGGCCAAAAATCAGGAAAAACCGGGTTTTCGCCGAGAACTATTTTACACTCTTTACTGAAATCAAACCAAAATATTAAAAAATATATTTTATTCTTTACTCATTTGTTATAAATTGATGCAAAAAATAAATAAACATACCTAAATATAACCAATTTTTTTTGGTGGTTTTACTATGATTTGCAATTAAAATTGAGGCCAAATTATTTTTCCGAGTTTGTAACATAAAAATATTCGACAATTTGATATATCAAACGAACTTCGAAAAGGAAATAAATATAATTGTTAACATATAATGTATTATTTTATTTAAAGTAAATCTTCAAGAAAATCAAATATTTCCTAATCCTGCTTTCAGAATTATTTATTAATGAATTAATTATATATATTATATATATATATGATTATATATATATATATATATATATATATATATATATATATATTATATATATATATATATATTATATATAATATATATATATATTATATATATATATAATTATATATATATATTATATATATTATAATATATTTATAATATATATATATATATATTATATATATATGTATATATATATATAATATATTTATATTTATATATATACTTTATTTATATGATATATATATTATATTATATTTATATATACGATATATATATATTATATATCTCATATATATATTATATATATATAGTGAGTATATATATATATATACTATATATACTTTCGATGAGGAAGCACTTGCATCTATTATTTAGTTGTATAGAAAGATTGTTTTTAATTAAAATCAGATGGAGTATTATACAGAAAAGATCTTTAAGAAACACCACTGCTGACATATTTAAAGAATGGAATATTGGCTTTCCACTACAGCTGTCAAAAATAAATATATCGCATCAGGAAGATTAAGAAATCAATGTTCTTTTGTTGATGTTTTTTTGTCTTTTTTTTTTTTTCTTTTTTTTTGTCAAACTCTCTCGAAACCTTTCGAAAAGTCCAGCGAGAGAGCAAAAGATTCGCCCAAATTTCAATCAGTAGTAAAGAACCACGAGTCAACTTCTATATTAGTTGCATATTGATAGAGTGCCTGTGAAAATTACGCCTATGGACTGTTAAAGCTGAATTTGGAGAGTCTTTTCACAGGTTTGCATGATGTTGAATTTTCTTCTTTTGCAATCGATTGGTTTCACTATATATGTTTTATTGCAAGGAATATGCAGGGGAGTTGATAAGTATACAGACTTGTTGGGGTGAGATTTTCTTTCGATTTTGGGTTTGAGACATGTTTTTACGGTTGTTATTTGATGAATGAGAGGGTAATATTTTCGGGTTAATATTTTTTAACGAATACTATGGTAATTAGGTGAATGGTAAAAGGAAGGTTGTTTTGCTATTTTTCGGGGAAAGTGGCCATAGTACCATTTTATGCTTTGTTAAATGCGGTTTGATGAAAAGAACCCAGATAGTAAAGCTGATTTGAAAGAATTGTGATTTGTATTTAGTTTATGTGCTAGTAAGAGGGGTGAGAGCATATTACGAAAGGATGGAGATAAATAGAGATGACGAACAGCTTAATTGTTGCTGGTTTGGCCAGGTGTAATGAATTAATAGCCCAATTGTGATTGTTTGGTTGTAGAGCGAATGTTGTTGTCTATATATAGTGAAAATTGGCAAGTGATTGTGATATGCCATGTGGATTAAGTATGAGGTAAGGGATGAGTTGTTGGAAGGGCTGTCTATGCGATATGACTGAACGAAAGCATGGAGAAAGAGTTAATATATGATTAGACATCGATTAGGTGGTGTTGTGAGGAAGGAGGAGAAAGAAAAATGTCAGTTCATAGCATTCTAATCGCAAAGAACTTATTGTTTAATGAAAGGCGGTGGAGGCTAAAAATATGATAACATTTGTGATAGTCACATAGTATATATATCGTTATATAGAGTTATGGGACAGTGGGAGAAGATAGACCATAGTAGCAGCCGCGAAAGTTTGTTTGTAATCTTATGCCATTAAAATGAAAGAAAAATAGTTATGGTTGACCAGGGTGGAATGCGTTTAATATATTAAAAGAAGAATCATTAATCTCTCATTACAACATAACGTCTTTGCGTGTTATAATTGGCAACAATTACAAACAAACTTTCGAGTACTGAGTATGGATCGCCCACGTTCCCCCAATCAGTAACATTATATGGAAGACTAACAGAATTTTATCATAGAGAGAAGGTCGTAAATGAAATGTAGAAAATGTTTAGACATGAGAAATGTTGATGACATTTTTGCTATTCCGTCTCTCACAACACCAAACCCTAATGATGTCCAAATATATTACACCGTCATATTCATATACATATCAACGTTCAGTATGCGATAAGAAATGCCTGCCTCAAAGCAACTCTTATCCCCTTGACCTCGTATACCTTAATAAGCAATCAACAATTACTTGCAAAATTTACTAGTAATATAGAAAAAGACATCTTCTCACAAAACTATATCTCAATACATTCCCCAAACACAAAATTAACGTTGCATGTCATCTCTATATTTTGCTCGGTGGCCTTTTTCTATTGCTCTTCCCCCTCGCTAGACAAGGAAAAGACTTAAATACATCCACAATATTTTCAAATCACTTTACATTCCTGAGTTTTTCATCACAAAGCATTTAAGCAATTTCTCGAATCGATTGAATATTATCATGAAAAATAGCAACCCTCCTTTTTTACCAATTCCTCAATTACCATTTATATTCGTTAAAACAAATATTACCTCATTCCATCATCAAATAACATCACCTTACAAAACATTCTCAACCCCCAAACGTAAAGAGAATTGCCCACCAAAGGCTGTATATATCCACATCCTTTGCAATACTGTGACAATAAATACAGATATATAGAGTATGAGAACATAGGATTTGCAAAGAAGAAAAAAATCAACATACAGGTTGACCTGCACAGGACAGCATAAATTTCACGATAACAAGTCATAGGACACGACGTAAACAGGCCACTGACTGTCAGCAAAGTTCACAACAAATATAAAAGATGATCAGAAATTTCAATCACACGAACCATAGCAAAAATCATGAATCCTTTTGCATTTATGAATAGTAAAAGACGTGAACAATAGACATGCCGTTGATAGTCGTAAATAGAGTTTCTATATATACAAAGAAAGGGGAATTGATCTGAAAACAGTCAGTATATATTTCATACAACGAACATGAAGAAATTAGAGACCAAACTGAACACACTCTTACCATAGATGAAGATCAAGAAGAACATCAGGTTCCTTGCCTGAAGAGGAATGGCGTGTCGGGACAAAATTAGCTTTCTATTTTAAAATTTATTTCATTAAAAAGAAAAAAGTTTGCTTTAACAATGTTTTTAGAGTCTCTCGTATATTTCAGTAATAAAAATGAAGAGTGACCAGTTTAAAAGCCATACACTAAAAAGGAATTCCACGACCGCTCTCTAAAGTAATTATTCACTGTACGATATCAAAGTAATTCAAATAGTCTCATATTGATATACCTTATGATAGACTAGATGACTAAGAATGAGAATTAAGAATATGGAATGAAGGCCAAAATAAAGGTAATAAATAAATGATTAATATATATTATATATATGTTATTTAATATATAGATTATATATATACAGTTTATTATATTATACTTATATATACTATTAGTATATATTATTATTATACAGGTGGGTGTTCCAACTCTCTCAAAGTTTAGGAGAATCAGGGAAGAAAAAAGATTGTCAGGAAAGTCAGAGGAAGAACAGTTTTTATAATAATTTGAAACTAAAGAGAAATTAAAAAAAAATTATAAAAAGAAAAATTTTTAAAATTTCCAAATCATATTTTTACCGCCTAGTCTCCAACTACAACAAACTATTTTTGTATATATTTTTTTTCCCTTACTGTATAATTGTGGAATGAGAGTTGTGTATGTGATAAGTGAATGAAAAAGGATGGCGAGGGAAGATGGACATTCATAGAAATCGAGCTAATCTGTCGGTGAGTCTTGTGTATTTTAGGTGAAATCGGAAAGTATAGACTACTAATTTCTTCCTATCTAGGTTACGTAGAAGATGGTGGTCCAAGAGTTCATTGCATTGTACTAATTGAGTGGATCGGATATATGATGTGTTTTAGACTGTGACTTATGAGATTAATCGTTATATTCTTTTCTTATTAGAGGTATATACTTTTGAGGTGTTTTTTTTTATGAGTTTGACGAAGTGAGTTTGTTGTGATTTTTGTGCAGTTAAAACTTAACTTTAACGAACCAGTGGATTGGACGTCAACTGGAACCCTTGGTATCATTTCTGTTCAGCAGATTGTACAAGTCTCGACTACTTAATATTTTGTGAAAGATTCTCATTAAGTCCAGTAAAATGCCTGGCTTAAAGACCACAACTAGGCTTTTAGATGATTAGATTTAGCATGACAAACTGTGTGCAGACTGTGCAAATCAAGAAATGACAGAAAAGATATTAGAAAAGATATCCTCTGAAGTTTGCAAGCCTGTTCCAATTGGCTCTAATCATTGGATCAGTATATTGTGTGCAGCCAGTGAAAGGAAACAAGAGATATTGATTTATTGCTAGTGAGGCATTCTGTACTACGCATAACTGAATCATCGATTCTGTTGCTGAGAAAAGTAAAAAGCACTATAGATCTACTTTTGCAGCTGAGCTCATTCTACCCTATTAAAATTCAAAATTTTGGAATGGTGATTGTACTTGATCTAAGAGACTTGAATGAGATTTTCTTCGACGCTATGCACCTTTGAGAGAATCAAAATGGTTGATGCGCTGGAAGATTGTGGCAAATTATTAAATTATGACTGATATTTTCGCATGGAAATCGACGTGGTAAGGATGGCGTTTTCATACAAATTAAGCAAGTTTTAGTGGAGGAATCTGAAGGAACATAGTCTAATTTCTCAAAGAACCAAAGAACAAGGTGCACAATGCTAGTGTTAGATCTCTCATTATTTACTTTAAAGGATTCCTAGATCACTCAAGAAGAAGTGTCGACAAATGTAAGAGGACTGCCCTAGAGATATGGAGGAACGTACGTCAAGAAGTCGCAAAGACAAGAAAGGAAAGGAACATGAGAAATAAAAAGGTATGAAAGAAAAAAGAAAGTAGATCAATACAGATCAAGTAAACTTGAAGAGAGAGAAAGATTAAAAACTGAAGCCTTTAACAGAAGAAGCCGCTTAATTGAAAATCAAAATTCAAAGCTTGACGAAGAGAAAAGGTTAATACTAAATCGTCCCATTTTAGAACTTTTGTGGAATTGCAATGTGCGAGCGCATGAACTTCACCTGGCTATTAAGGTAAGTATTTAATTTTATCTTTCTTTTGTATAAGATAAACTTTTGCTTTTGAAAAAATAAAAAAGGAGTGCTTTGGACGGCTCTGGGTAAGGAAATAAAATTACTAATAAAAAACAAAATATTGTGATAAATTCGATCCATGATGATTATGAACCATTTCTGAATTTAAATTTTTAATAATTTAATGTATGAACTCGACAGTAGAAAATTAGGCTGCATAATAATTATAGGATATTTTAAACGAGCAGAAAAGAATAACTAAACCGCTGGTCAGGGGAGAAAATTTGGCAGATTTGGTGCAGGGAAATGTCAGGGGGAAGTAGAGAATCAAATTTGTCCAAAATTTTAGTGTGAACCCAGATATATATAAATATATATAGATAATTATAGTATACTGAATATTTGAGAATATACGAGTATGAGTATAATAATGGAGTGCTTATATAACTATATTCCACTTTCGGGAGAGCTATGCTAGAGTGACGAAACCATTTTTTGGAGAGAATTGATCTATATGAGAAATAATAGTATCAGTAAAAAATATTATAGTATAGATTTATAGTGAGTCAATTATAACGATATCATAATAAGATTTCATAGATGCTGAAATAGAAATATCTTCAGAAGAGATAGGAAAGTATATAATACAACTGTAGACTTATATGAGATTTAGATGAGGATGATGAAGAGGGTGATGATGAAGATATTTATTTTTCTCCAATTCCATATAAAATCGAGTTTTTCGAATCTGAACGGGGTTATAGATTATATTTGGAAAATGGTATATGTTTAATTTTCAGACTAAGTTTTTACATGTCAGATGTTTTTTGACTTACATTTTCTAATTTAGCTAAACCCCGCGGCCCCGGCCGCGAACTAGTTTTAGACAGCCCCTGCCGCGGCAAAATTGCCCGCCCCCTGGTCGTTCCATAGTTCTAGTGGTCAGAGAAATGTTACGAAAGGATGGATGTATGGAGAAAGACAGAGGTCTCTGAGATTGAGAAGGAGTTACGACTGGAGAGAGTTTAGAGAAGAATGATGACATTAGAAAATAGCAAGATAGTATGAGGAGAGTTGATGAAAAGCTGAGTTTGTTGTGGTTAAGCAAGAAGCAGAGATATGATACAAAATTTCGCAGAGAATCTCAAGAAGAGAAAGAATAGAAGAGAACGGGAAGATAAGAAAAGAAAGGGAAGCCGAAGAAGAAAGTAGATTGGAGAACAAAAGTATGAGATTCGTTTGTAGTGTAGTGAGAATAGTATTGAAAGAAGAAGTCTCTGCCAATAATTTATCAGATGTGTGTCTGATCCCCAATTTGAGTCTGGAACATTGCATAAGACTATCAATAATAAGTATATGACCACCTAGACGGATCAAATGTGGGGTTGTAATTTTTAGAAATTACAGAATTGGAACCAATATTATTTAGATATTGATAAAAAAAGAAAAAAGAGAGAACTGATTGCAAATAACAAAAAT